>JXXB01035243.1:0-15873 GCA_000956275.1 Anopheles koliensis | reverse complement strand
GCTTGTCCTTCTTCTTCTCCCCGGGAGCAGCAGCAGGAAGGCCCGGCAGTGTTGAGAGCGTGGCGTTGCCTGCAGGCACCGATTTTCGATTTTCGGCCACATCAGTTACAGGAAGCGGTGGATAAAGCAGCGCTCCTTGTTGTTGCCGATGGTGCAACAATTCGTTCGATTTTGCAGGCTTGCTGTGAGGAACAGCAGCTTGTGGAATGAACGCGTCAACAGCACCGCCGCCACCAGCAGCTTTGGTTTGATTTCGTTTCTTACGCTCGGCGGTAGAGGAAGGCTGACGCCTGCTATTTCCCGTCGCTTTCGTACCGTTTCCCTTCAGTTGCCCCCCGGTAGCCGTTGGTTTCGAAGCGTCCAGGAAATGCTGAAACTGGAAGGGTGGAAGCTCTCCCTGATGGTGGTACTGGTGAAGGTTTTGAAACTGTTGTAGTGGATGCAGCTGCTGCTGCAGCTGATACACGGCATTAAACAGTGGTTGCATGGCTGAATGGTTGCTGGCAGCGGTGGTAGTAGCAGGTTTCTTCCGATAACGCCGTTGCTGCTGCTTTTCCGCAATCACCAACCGATTCTCCTCGTCCATCGTGTCGGATGATTCGTCCTGCGTTGTCGTTGGTGGTAGTGGTGGTGGCAGTTGTGCTGTTTGTGCAACTACCGGGGCATTATTTCCGCCCAGATGGTTTGCGATGAGCGTGTTCTTCAAAATTTTTCCAACCTCAACTAAACTGGGCACATTGTTGCAAGGGCCGGCATCCTGGTGCTGCTGCGGCAGTGAATGAAGCTGATGCTCGTGGTGCAACAAAGGCTGCATCATCGGCATGCTTCCATCCACGATTTGCTGCAGCTGTTGCTGTGGCTGTTGCAGTGAATCATTCGTCATTGCCATTTGATTGTAGTCGATCTTGATCAACTCCTTGCTTTCGTTCAACAGCAAGCCACCTTTCTTGAGAAAGTGACTGAAGTCGACCGGTTGTGGTTGCTGCGTGGGAGCAGGCTGCGGTGGCGGAGTGGCAACGGCCGTGGACGACCGTTTTAACGAGATGGACAGCTTCAATCCTTCGCTGCGCGTTATTTTTGCTTCGTCTTCGCCCTGATTAGATCGATCATCCGAGTCGGCCGATTCGTCCACCTCCATCGCGGCACTGTCGCGGGAGCTTTCCTCAGACGATTCACGATCGTAACCGAGTGTGGGGGCGGATGTTGGCGGAGGAGTTGGCTGACGTTCCGGTACCGGAATGTCGTTTGTCGCAAGTGGCTCCGGCGGAACGGGTGCCGGCCCGTGATGGGTCGTGATGGATTGCAGCACAGGATGTGAAACAACGTCACCACTTTCCGCTTCATCCCCCGAACTATCACTCTCAGACGATGAAGACGACGAGGAGGACGATGAAGAGGAGCTGTCGGATGAACTGGAACCGCCGCTACTGCTACTACTATTCCCGTCCCGCTCCTCACATCCATCATCATCACCGTGCGGTTCTTCCTGTCGTCGTTCTCGTTCCTCCTCTTCCTTCTCCTCCAGCTCTTTCGGTACACGCGGCGTCATCGGTCGTTCCAATACAAGCTGGTGCTCATCCGACACCTTCAGCGACAGCGACGATTTGCCAGAATCGATCGAACTATTGAGATGATTTTCTTCTTCCTCCTCCTCCTCCTTCTCGTGCTGCTGCTCTTCATGCTTGCTTTCGTCCTCGTAGTATGCCGGTCGGTGATCAACCGTGCAATCGAGACCCGAATCACCAACTGCCACTTGCTCCGTCGGACTACTGATGTGTTCGCTGAACCGACGCTGCTTGCACAAAATCTCACCACCCGACATACGGCGCGTCCACTGACCATCAATCCTCTCCTCTTCCAGCGGGGTGTCTGATGCCCGTCTTTTGAGTGTGTTGTTGGACCCAACACCGAACCGATGCTGCCGGACGTCGAGTTCTTTTTGTTCAGCATCACTGTTACCACCCCGGTTGCTTTCGGAGATCGCACCATGATCGCCATCGGTAAGCATGTCGTCTTCGTGCTCGTCCTGCAACATCCCTCCGCCTGTACCATTCACTTGTACCTCTGGAAATAAAAAAAAGAATTGAAAAATTGATGATTATATGCAACTGTAGAAGCAAATGTTCCAAATTATAGATTCAAATAAACATGTTTCACAATACAATAGATTATTACAAACCAAAAAATATATAAAAACAAAATTCTTATTCAACTGCATGAGAACACAATGATTCCTAAGATTATGACGAAAATGGGAATTCGTTGGGAATTCGAGATCTGAATGACCTTACACTAAGGTTGTGTATCCTAAGGTTTCCTACACTAAGGTTTTGTATCCTAAGGTCCTAAGATTTTACACTGAGGATTTTCATATATGAATAGAATTACACTATACTGTTTTAGATTTCGGGAATACTCTTTCCTGCTGATCCGAACGAAAAATATGGTACACATTTAAACACTTACCCAGTTCTTCTTTATCCCGATCAGTGAGCTCCTCTAAAGCTGTACCATGCACAATGTCGCTACTCCGGCTCTTAGAACGCTCATTAACTCCAATCGGACTATCGGTTTTCTCCTCCACAGGTGTCGTTTCTCGGCTTTTGATGGTCTGATTATCCTCTGTTCGCTTCTCTATGTCTCCTTGATCTAACGTCGTTGCTTCGTTACCATGGTTACGGTAATTGGTAGCATCGTCAGCTTCTTTTCCATCGTTAAGTTTTGCCGCAGCGTCCGTGCTCATTCTCCTATGCTCACTACCATTTTCGGGACCGGGAAGCGTTTTTAAAATAAAAGATGGCTCCGATTCCATAATTTCCTGCTGCTGCGCGTTGTTAGTTGCGTTGCCTTCCGGCTCGTACGTACGGGACAATTCATCATCCTCATTTGTATTTACAGTTTCTTCACTATTACTATCGTGGCTAATGTTATTCGTTGCTTGCGAAATGTTCACCGCGGATGAGGTCAGCGGTTCGTTAGAAGACGGTAGTGCCGCTTGCCCAGCTACGACAACAGCATCGTTACTTTCGTCGTACTTTTCCATCGGTTTAATTTCGACGGACATTTGCTCCTCTTTCGCAGGACTAAACGCTTGCTGATGCGTTGGACTCGGCTGTGTCACCGCGGAGCGTTCGGGTTCTTCTGTTTCTTCCCGAGTAACAGTTTCATCGTTACTGGAAGGACTGCTTATCGCACCGGAGATATCCATGTCGGATTTTTCCGTCTCCACGCACTCAGTGCTTTGTGGAATCTCCAGTAACCGGTCGTCGAGAGTGTCCTCGGGCTGCTCCTGCAAACTTTCACCCCGCCCGGATAACTCCTCTTCGACGCCATTAATATCCGATTTTTCGATTTCTTTTCCTGTGTAGCTAGAATCCAAATCCACTGGCTGATGCGCCTCGGAATGCGTCCGGGATTCCTCCTCCTCCATCTTCGCGTCGGAGTGTTCCACTCCTGCGGAAGGTAGCTCCGGCGTGACCGCAGTCGCCACTTCGGCGATATTCTCCTCTCCCATATCGTGTGCTGCGGTCGATCTGTTAGGTTCCTCCATTTTGATCGGCTTTGCTGTACCGACTGGGGTTGATGGTGCCAAAATACAAGGGACATCGGACATTGCAATGCGATCGGTTTGCTCACTGTTTTCCGGTGTCGTAATTCTGTCAGCGGAGGTAATATTTGCTGCTTCTGCTGCCGATCCAGGCCCATCGTCCATAATTTGTTTCCTAAAACAAACAAAGTGTGTATAAGAAAAGTGATTTTGATAATATGATAAATATTTTTTCCACACTCTCCATGAATGTTATGGACAACCGAATGAATTTACACGAATTCACTCCATGCATTTTATTCGATCCGATACTATAAACGCAACATAGTACCAAATACTGTCTAGTGTCAAAAAAAATCTTAATAAAAATGTAAACAAATTTAATAACACCCGTTTTTACTTAGTAAATGTGTTTTCTACACATAACACACTAGTCACCAATAATATTCACGTTTTAAACACTGCAATCAATCTTTTCCAATACATAAAACGTTTCGATTGGATTGTGAAACTGTGTCAAACTTTGCGGACCTCTACATTGTTCATTGAGATCAAAAGTTTTCTTTACTGATTATCACAACTTTCATCAACAAACAAGCGCTGCGAATGGTGTGGTGTGGAGGGGGAGGGAGGGGGAGGGGAGGAGGAAAGATGATGGCCGGACAAAAAAGTAGCGCCAGTCTATGGACAAAGAAACAATCATTTCAATACCACGTAGTATTTGTTCTTACCACTCTTCGGGATTAGTGTATCAGCTCCTGTCGTTTGCCGCAAGCAAAGCACATGTATAAGCGTGGGATTGTGCCGGAAAGCAGTTGCCTGGACGTTTCTACTGTTGCCTTGGACGCGACGAAAAGGACGTTGCATTCGATTGTTTTTGTATCCTTTCGCTGGCTTAGGCCCCTCTAGGTAGCTGAAGATAAAGCGCGCGTGTGGAATGGCGAAGATCTACGACCGGATACTACGCAACGACGCCCACCGTAACGACGGGCATAGCAGTGGCAGACTACGACGCACTCAAGTCGATGCTGATGACGAAATCGAATGATGATTTTGCACTATTTTTCTCACTTCAAGACTCTGCCGCTGGCTTAGGAATACCTTCTTTTACTAAGCACTGAAACAAAATTGCAAGAAAATGCTCCGTTTATTTCTTTCTTTTGCTCTTCTGTTCGGTATTCGTAAAACAGTGAAAAAGAAGCCCAAGATGTCACGAGGTGGAAATGGAAATGATAGTGATGCTCGGAGCCGCATGTGTGTTCCAGACGGATGCACGACACACAACGCCGCTGCTTTGTATTCCACGGCTATAGCATGGAATCGGCAGAACACATAAAAAAACACTTCCTTATTCCTTAGCCCCTCACACATACACATATACGCACACCGTTTCAGATCGCGCAACCACTAGCCGCACACGATGGCTCGTTTCACCCACCTTGAATCAAGTACACGAGACTCAAGAAAAAGACTATTCCGACTAAATAATAATCCTTTACGAAAGAAGTCTTGGCACAACGCGGTGACGGCCGGGTACGTGCTGTGCTTGTGTTTGTGAAGCAAAACAGATTAAATATTAATAAAGGAAGTAAACACAGCCGCATCGCATTCTACACGCTTCACACACACTTCTATACGCTCACTGGTACGCTGCATATACCAACACAAAGCAAACACGAACACGCACTGCGCCCGATCCCGTGTGGCTTTTGCTTCGGGTGCTGTGTGTGTGCGTGTGTTACGGACTGAGAAAGAAAACGCAGCACAGCGGGTATGAGTGAGAGGCAAAATAACAGGGAAAAAAGCGCGCGCGTTCTTCTCCACTTTACCGTCGTCACCATCGTCACCGTAGTACAAGCGTTATTTCGTGTGAATTCTCCTACTGAAGGTGAGATTCGATGTAAAACACGGGTTTTCTGCTCGCGTTTCTGATTGCACTTTGGTAGATGCGCAAGAAATACGATAGCCGCACACCCCAAACACAACCACACGCGCTTTGTTTGTGTGTGGCTTTGCGACGTAAAAACAACTACTGACTCTCCTTAAGCCAGCGTGCACATCCCAAGCCACATGCGGAATAAACGCGGCGCAATTTCTATATTACACTGCACAGCAACATTTCACAATGCGCAAAGAAACACGTCGTTTTCTTGACCGTCTCAAGCAAATCCCTATGCTAACCCACTCCGTTCGTTGAATGCCTGCCCTTGCTGCGGGAACTACAGCAACAACGCACCACGGACGGGTACATCTTTTTCTCACATGGGTTCTTCTGTCGACTTGTCACGCCCGATGACGAAGATCGCGACGGAAGACGGAAGAAACAGCCAGATGCCGCACCGCGACCGCGCACACACTCAATCACACATACACACATATACACCGTGGACCGCCGACCACCCCGGTACCCACCCGAGTGTGCGAAATTTTCAAACGCATTTTTTACACCTAACCCGTGCCCGATTGGGACGTACTTCACTCTTTCCGGATGATGTATGCCGTACACTTCCGTTTGTCGCTTGTTCAAACCGCGTGGAGCACCGATTTCCAGGTGCTTTTTCGATTTTTCCTTACCGCAACACGTTTATCAAGCGGAGCGAAAACGTAATGGCGGACAACCCCCCTGGCGAAACAAAGTACATCTAACGGAAGGTGTGTCATTTCGTGCAGCTTGTTTCGATTGGTTTAGAAAAAAATAAACAAATTTTGACGTCTACAAGCGTTTTTCAGGCGTTTTTCAGGCGTAGATTAAAAATGTGTTAAAGTTACACTTATTAATTATGAAGAATCTGTGTGCTTTTGCTACAAGCAACAAGCAATATAAAAAGCATCGTGGAATCGTTTAGCGGAGATTAAAAAAACACAGTATTTTAAGTTCATTTCTGGCCAAAACTGGATTCCCTTTGGCTCCACAGTGTATTTTTCACAATATTTTACTCACAGTTATACATGACATTAAAAGTTATTTATTAATGTATCTTTATAAATGTAAGTCAAATTTACGATCGTTGATGTATTCTTATGAACGTAGACTTCAAACAGCGCCTTCAATATGCCGGGAGGGACATCCATCTTGCCTGACATGTGCGTTTTGTTTTTGTTCTGTTATTGTTGTCAAAAAATCAAGTTCATCAAGGAAGAAAATCAATTTTACTTGTTTCCAGCTTCTGTACATCGAAATGAGCTCAAACGGACCCGCTGCAAACGATGAGGGTGGTGTTGGAACATCCAGAAGCACCATAGTGGGGCCACTCAATTTTACCAAAGACTCCACTGCGACAGATCCCCCAACATCGCTGGTCAATGAGCGAACAGTGCCGTGTATGTTTTGTAGTAATACTTACGACTTCCACAGCACCGATAACGGTTCCGACCAGTGCCTGGCACACCTCTACCTCGTCCATCGGCTCGTAGTGGCCGACGTGAAGGAAATTGCCTGCTTGCCGAGCTACTGCTACTACTGGAAGGAAAAATTCAGCAGTGAGCCTGTAGAGAAGTACTGTTCGTCGATGCTGCTGAATCAGCTGCCGGATGGTACGAGTTCGGCAAATGAAAAATACTACCTTCTGAGTGATATCGAACCCTTGGATTACGAGCTGCGACAGCGTTTGCGACGCGAAAAGCTTGAACTAGTACTCACACGCCACCAGTTTGAGCGAACGGACCGCAACTTTCAGAGGGACTGTCTGTACTGTCGCGACTTTCGTTCGGAAACACGGCCGGAATTCATCAGTCACCTGTATAGAAAACATTTTCTGCTACTCGGCAAGCCAGAACATTTGGTATTCGTCGACGAGCTCATCGAGATTGTGCAGGACAAACTGAACCGGTTGATGTGTCTCTTCTGTGAAAAGCTGTTCAAAGATCGGCCCACGCTGAAGGAGCACATGCGTAAAAAGGGCCACAAGCGCATCAATCCCGACAACCGCAGCTACGATCGGTTCTTTCTCGTGAACTATCGGTTGAAGCAAAAGCCGGAATACGTGCCGATCGCAAAACGGAAGGAGGAGAGCCGCGTGTTTGCCTCCGACACCGACTCGAACTCCGATTGGTCCGACTGGAACGGGGAAGAGCAAACGACGACCTGTTTGTTCTGTGCGCACACCGAGACCAACATCGTCACGCTCAAACAACACATGCTGGCGGTGCATACGTTCGATTTCGATCAAACTGTCGCTGGGCTGAGCTTCTACCAGCGCGTCAAAGTAGTCAACTACATCCGGCGCCAGATGCACATACGGAAGTGCATTGCGTGTGGAGAGCAGTGCAGTGAATTGGAGAGCCTTGTAGAACATTTGAACCGCGAAGGACACTATCGACTGGACGGAGAGGAGTGTGCGTGGGATCAGCCAGAGTACTTTTTTCCCACCTACGAGGACGATCAGTTCCTGTGCCACCTGGAGGAGGTCGACATCGAGCGGGATGATGCAGTACAAGAGGAAGGTTCGGTCGTCATATCGGAGAGTGTTACTGCGAGCATAAATCTCGATGCGGAATCGTTATCGTTGGAAAACTTTAAAATGTAACAGCGGAAGGAGAAGAGACGCAAATTGATATATTTGTGATAAAGTTCAAACAAAGTTTCGCTTCAAGAGGGCTTGTTTTGTTAATCTTTTCGAATTTGGCCGACTAGCGGGTAGGTAGTGGAATGTGTTTAATTTAAACGGAAATTTATTACTTTGTTATTGGGATTACAAAAAAAAACATTACTCATCCACAGCTTAATAAAGCTTTAAAATAGATTTACGTTCCTGTTTCAACTGCTCATTCAAATTTGAGGAAAAAGAAGAAGATACGACTCATCTGTCATTCGTTTGTTTATGTTTCAACGAGATTGTTTTGATCGCTGACGATTTTTTCGCGCTTAATACCGCCGCATTCCTCAGTGGTTTTTCGCGTTCGAACCGAGAATTTTCAACATGAACGAAGATATCCATTCCGCCATTGAAATTGAGCAAATTGCCACAAAACTCCCGGACGTTTGTCGCGTGTGCCTTGCGGATGGTTCCGATGGCCAGACGGATCTCTATCACATCGACGATGTGTACGTTACGCCCGGTGAATTGGAATCTATCAATTCGTTCCGTGATATTATTAACATTTTTGTGAACGATGATGTAAGGAAGGCGAAACGCATCGATACCCTTGTTCGTTAGTTAATTTAAGTGTCTTCTGATTGGCAGATCAACATAAATAGGAAGCAGCTACCGACGAGCATCTGTACGAAGTGTGCGTCCCGTGCCCAAGACGCCTATCGGTTCATTGATCACTGCCAACGGACGGAAGCACTGCTTGAGGCACATTTCAGCCAAATCGTCGAAGTGGTTACCGTACGCGAGGCAAAGCGTAAAAGCCCAACAGAGGAGTTCATCGAGGTGCAGGATACGCTCATCCCACTGGAGGAAAACGAAGAGACGCAAAACCATCAGCCGAACCATCGTCACCCCGCGCAGGGTGAAGAAACGCAACCAAACATAGCGAAACGAACAAAAGTAAAACGAGATGGTGATCGGTGGGCGTGCGATAAGTGTGACAAAACCTTCACCCAGGTGCAAGCGCTACGGCGGCACTATCGTATTCATGATGAATCCGGTAAGGCTCGACGGAACTGCACGTACTGCGACCGGTCGTTCCTTCGCTCGGACGACCTGGTGCGGCACCTGCGAACGCACACAAACGAACGACCGTACAAGTGCGATCAGTGCACGAAAACATTCAAACAATGTTCGGAACTGAAGGAACACCGGTTGACGCACAGCAGCGAAAAGCAGTTCAAGTGCACCGAGTGCGGCAAACCCTTTGCCTCGCGCAATGGGCTCTTTGTGCATCTGCGAAACCATCGGGGTGAGAAACCACACGTGTGTCCACACTGCGACAAGCGTTTCGCAACGACCAGTGAACGCGTATCGCACATCCAGTACCGCCACCGAACATAATGCTCGTACGACACAGAAGGAAAATTCAAATAAAATGGCAGTGATTTTTTTATTAATGTTCTAGCTTTGTTCGCACTACTCCCAGATGCTGATCCCTTTGACAAACTTTATTTTAAACCCACTTACTACCGCATCGAGCAGATACCAGGTATCATTTACTGGTTCGTTTTCCTCTTTTGTCCCAATTAAATTTACGGTTGGGGAATCGTTCTCGTTGTGTTCCTGAAAGATCGGCATCTGTTTACAGCAACGGTAGTTTGCCTGATCGTCGTCATCGTGTGGCAGTTGCAGATTAATAATGTAATGCACGCATTTTTTAGGCAGCTGGTAACAATCCAACGATTTCCATCCGAAGCTTCTCTCATTCGTCGCGGCTGAGCGTACCATCACGAACACGTTTGTATCTAGCAGGACGGTGGTGTCATTTGAGAGCTCATCGCAGCATACCAGTTGCATGCCTATTGTTCGTAAGTTCGTTACCAGCGCTTGCTGATGATTGTTGCCGTAGTGATTTGGGTTAATGGCCGGTAGCTTTATGCCGAACGCCTCCTTGGCGGTGTAGATAGTTTTGCCAAACAGTATCATCAATTCGCGAACGGCAGGATCATTGGCTAGTATTTTATCTACCGTCTAGCTCGTGATAGAAACACAGCTGGTATAAGTTGGTTTATCTTCAACCTCTAACTCCTACCCATACTCACTTCAATCAGCAGCTCCGTACTGCTAACCACTTGCTGTGCTTGTTGACGCTGCTTTTTCATCTGTACACTAGCAACCGTTCCTGTAGCACCGGCAGAAGCGTCCTCTTCGTTCACGGAGAGATTTTTAACCATTGTCCGAAACACGGAATATACGTGTGGGATTTGACCACGATGGAAGAGCAACTGCTCCATAATCGTGCGGAAGATACGAGTCGCACATCCTTGTGTGATAAACGGGCCATACAAATCTATATTAATAGGAATCATTCCTTTCCGAGAGCAGGAGACAGTTGTATGTTTTTTTTGTATGCACTATTTTGACGTTTCGTCAAAGCAACCGTTTTCGCCCACAATTTAAAATAACTACCACGTTTTCGCCCAACTGTCACCCAAGGTTGGTACACATATGAGATGCGCATGTTCTGGTGGTAGCGATAAATGATCAACTACGGGCCTGTCGTGATACTGAGCCCTGTTTTTCTAGAATCTTAAAATCTCCTAATAACACTTAGCATACCTAATTATCACAAGAAACACCAAACCCCGAGCACACGTTCACTCACTTGCCGGCATGGCATATCTTCAGCAACACTAAATCTTTAACCTTATCGTAGTCGAAAAAGCGCGGAAAGTTCATGCAGACGTTGATCAGCTTCCAACGGTTCACGCCGAAACGACTGTTGCGCTTCTGGAAGTAGCGCAGAAAATAGTCGTAACACGGTGCGACCGATTCCATGTCCTCAACCGTAAAGACATATCGCTTTTCCAGCGCGATGTAGATCGCCTTCAGCTTCGGTAGCTCCAGCAGCAGGCTGACGAGCGTGCGCACGAATGCCTCGGTAATATCGTCGTCATAGATTACTACCGGTGGAGACCAAAAAAAAACGGAGAGCGAAATGTGATAAATGACGAAACAAGCATTGAAAAGCACGAACTCACCATCGGCAGCAATGACGTACTGCACGTGCTGCAGCTGGTTCTTCAGCTCGCGTGGATAATCTTGGTAGCTTACTTTGAAGTCCAGCTCAGTCACGTGCGTGCGGCAGTGTGGGTTCGCCAGATGAGCATTCCGTTGCAAATTGCCTCGTATTAAATCTAGCAGCCCGCCAATGTCTATATCTGTTCAGCAGGAGCAAACGGTGGTTGAGGAGGAGTGAGTGTCTGGAAGCATTTCCTCTCATGTTATATCACCTACCAGTACAGATGACCTCACGTGCGTACATGCTGGCCACGATGCTTGTTAGCCCGACACCGGAACCTAGCTCGAGAATGTGGCTATTTTTAAACTTACGCTCATTGTGCATAATATAATCGGCTAACAGCAACGCACCGCGCCAAATTTGCAGTCCCACCAAATCCAGACGCGTTGATTTCCGATGTTCTGTGAAAGCGAATAAATAGACAATAAAGATTTCACAACAGCTCAACGACTTTTCCTTAAATATTTGTCCCATTGATGACACCTTAGAAATTCGACTTCTTTTAATTTGTAATTTGTAATTTAATTTGTAATCAAAATTCTATGCTGGAATACTAGAACTTTTTTCTGTGCGTAATGCAAAAATACAGGATAAGTGTCCTCGTAGCTTCCAGGGCAAAGTTATATCAAAACACTAACTGCAAATAGATCAGTTTTAGGGCGATATTTTAAAACTGAAATGAAGTGCAGGATGTCACACTCAACAGTAAAGCACTGTTCTAATGGCATTTTATTGTACATCGAGTAATGGGCACGATACCTACCAATGTCGATAGCTCCTCTTCGTGGACGCTCCACGATAGCATCCCCGTCTTTATCCAATTTGATTGCTGACTGCTTCGTTGTTGCTTTTGACTGCGAAGAAGCATTGGAGCTACTATCATCCGTACCGGTTTCTTCAAATTCCTCCTGCTCCTGCTCCTGTTCCTCACTAAACTCTGACACGCATTCATCACAATCCGATTCGTACGATTCCTCCTCAGGGAAGTATTCTTCCTCTTCGAAGTCTTTTATGCTTTCCGTCCTTTCACTGTGTCGGTCCACCGAACCGTTCCTCTTCTCCATACCATTAGAAAGACCCGCTTGCGCCCCATTCACGACGTCCAGATCCGGGCGACGGTTTGGATACACAAAGGTAAATTTAGAAATAGCATCTAGTAGAGCGAAACGAAAAATAAGGGAAACGATCGAAAGAAGAAGAATGAGTTATGAAATACCACAGCCGAACGTGCAAGCAACCCAGCGACAGCATTTGAGGCATTATAAGCAAGCAAAGCGGTAACTTTTTCTGAGGCCAGAATAAAAATTTCCGATATACTCACTACCATTACCCGTTTCAGTGCTGCAGAAATCTGCCTCTGCGTACAGTTCTGAGGTAACCTCTAACACGGACATGGTGTAATCTGGTTGTGATAACGTAGGGAACACTAGTGCACGGATTTCAGTTCAGAACACACGAACACCGTATGCGAAAAACAGTCTTTGCGTGCCAAAAGAGGGAACGTCAATCCACAGTGGTGGATGTCGCGAGCACGCCTGAATCTCAACTGACGACAATATTTAGAACACAGCGTTCCGTGGCAGCCTCTTCGCGTTGAATGGCGGGCCCGTGGGTCGGTACTTCTGCGCGCAAATATATATACACACACAACCTCCTTAATATAAAGCCAAACCACGTCTAGCAACAAGAGCATGGCATATCCGAGCGTGCCCTATGCTTGGTATAAATAATCTGTCACAGCAACAACCACCGTCTAGAATTCGCATTGTGCCCATCGGTTTTCCCATTCGATGCTTCATTCGCCGGCGAAATATTGTCACGATGGTGGCCAACATAAAGAATCACCGTCGAGCGGGGTGTGATTTAAGAGCAGGTGGAATAACGGAAATTGATTGCGATGCGGCCGTCTCCATGTGATCAGACGATCCGTTGTTTTCGTAGCGTTCTATTCTTACTCCACACCGTCAAAGAAAGTGAAAGCTGCACGTGATGAATTGAAGCATTATTTTTACAACCGCGCGACGGTGGATATCTTCCCGCCGTTACTACGCTGTTTTCTTTGCCGGCGATGTGCCGCCGTACTATGAATGAACCGCATCCAGCTGCCTCCAGAATATAATTGCCTCTTCTTGCTCACGTATCACGGAAACGTTGGCGGCACGTGAACCCACTCGTGTCACACCTGCACCTGAAGGCAAAGGTCTAGGTTAAAAGGCAATCCGGCAGCACAGCGCGCAGCAACACATACCGTAAGCATAGTAATGGGGCACCACCCAGACGACGACGCGCGCGGTTTGCAGTAATATAAATAGCTCCCCGTTGCCCTCCACAAACAGCTGAGCAAGAGGTGTTCAGTTTTCACAGCATCCACTATGTGTGTGTGTTCCTGTGTATACGTCACAAGATTTTCGCGTTTTTCTCGCTGCTCGGGAGGGAATGTAAACAAACCCAGCGGATGATGCAAGTTAGTACGCGTTTACACTAGACAAACCCATGAGTTTGTGCTCTGGGATTTTTAGTGTTGAAATATCATAAAAATACGCAAGCGTTTCCGAAGCGTTTTCAGCAGATGCCAAAGTAAACGCACCGTGTAATCCCAACTTCATGTGTCAGTTCGTGCAGCTCGCGAAGAGCATCGGGATGTAAACAAACCATCGTCTTAGATAGATTTACGCGTGAAACTGTTTTTGTGCAGCGTAAATGCAGGAAGACGAGGAAACGCTGTGCCGGTATGGCACGGCCCTGCCAGCGTTCGAAGAAGGTATGTATAGGTGGAAGCCTGCAATCTCTGTAATGCCTCTCACACTTTTCCTACCCCCAACAGATGCCGTTCCGTCAAAAAAACCGATCACGGTCGAGGACCAGATCGTGCTGGATAGTAATGGGAAACGTCGCTTTCATGGCGCGTTCACCGGTGGATTTTCTGCGGGCTACTGGAACACGGTTGGCTCGGAGGAAGGCTGGAAGCCGACGGAGTTCAAAAGCTCCCGAACGGAGAAATCTGCCGTCGCTCGGCAGCAAAATCCGATGGATTTCATGGACGAGGAAGATCTAGGCGAGTTTGGTATTGCGCCACAGCGTGTGCAGACGCGGGAAGATTTTGCTGCGAACAGTGGTGGTAGTGGCGCGCAACGAACGACGTCCAACAAACGGCGGCTAGATATGGGATTCTCCAAAGGCCCGATACCGGGGCAGCCGGTACTGCGCGCGTTGCTTGAACCCGCGAGAGAGAAGACGGCGGTAAAAATCCTCAAGCAAATGGGGTGGCGCGAGGGTCAAGGTATCGGAGAGCGCCAAACGAGGGGCGAGAAAAAACGTGCCAATGAGCGGACAAGCAAGGAGCAGTATCTAATGAAAATGTACGGCTGCGAGATACCCGGACGAACCCAGCAGACCGTTGAACAGCCGGAGGATGACGATGGTTCGGAAGAGTCCGAAAGTGATTACGAGATTACGTTCGCACCGGACGACTTCGATCCGTTGGTAGCCGCACTCAAGGACAATGCGTTCGGATTAGGCTACAGTGGCCTAGACCGGGGGGAATCATCCAAAGGCTTCCGATTGTTCGACACACTCGAGCTGGTCGATCGGAACAACAAAAAACTATCGATCCGGGGGCAAGCCTTCGGTATCGGTGCGTTGGAGGATGACGACGATCTGGATGTGTATGCGCGCGACGATATGTCGCGGTACGATTTTTCCCTCGAAGACAAAAAACAGTCGAAACAGCGGGCGATCGAAAGGGATCCACGCGAGGCAAACACACTCGAAGGCTTCCGTCCCCAGACGGCGGGTAGCTGTGGAACGCGCACGAAAACGGTGTTCCGTGTCGCGATGCCGGACGGTTTTAGGCCCCGCAATTGGGAGGAACGCCGGAGTCGGTTCGATCCACTGGACGAGGAGCGGGCGAAGAAAATCCAGCGTGAAAACGAACACAAAATACGTGGCCTCGGTAGGCACGATCTCGATCCGAAAGAGCGTGGTGAAATTCTTGGTGAAACTCAGAAGATCCCCAGCAATCCCGTGCTGGAAATGATAAACCGACAGAGCAGTAATTTCGTGCGGCGTGAGATTATTGATGAATCGAAGGAAACGCGCCAGGTGGAAGGTGACGCGGTGCCGGTGGAAGTGAAACAGGAGCCACCACCCTCATCGATTGTCCCATCGGGGTTGGTACAGCAACCGAAGGTGCTCGAACGTCAGTACATCGGTTCAACGAAGGAAGGCTTCAAACCGTTTATTGCCGTGCCGGAAAAGCAGGAGCGATACGAACGTTTCCTCGCCTTTCAACCCACGGAACGGTACCTGACCCGGGAACAGTATCTCGAGTCGCTGCAACCGCTGAACCTTTCCAGCTGGGATCGTGAGCGTGAGCTGAAGGAGTTCCTGCAAGCCGAACGGATGTACCGGCCGCTGGATGGACTCATGTCCGAGCGGTTCGTGACGGCGTCGAGTCTGATCGCGGACAAAACAATCACGGACGCGGACGTGGAGCCTGGCAAGCCGCGTGAAATTCGCATGCAACGGACGCGCGTCATGTGGAAACCACACAAAGATCTGTGCAAGCGCTTTAACGTCCCCGAACCATTCGGTGGCATGATGGTGGACGAGCCGGATGCGATGGAGAAGCGGCACAAGGGGAAGGGAAAGTTTTCCGTGTTCGATTATCTGGAAGCGCCCGTTACGAATCGGAGAGATTTTGTTACACC
>JXXB01035187.1:0-14384 GCA_000956275.1 Anopheles koliensis | reverse complement strand
CCGAGGTTCGTCATCAGAGCCAAGGATGTTATCGCTCGGTTCACCAGAGAAGCTCGCACACAGTCACACATTTTCAATCCGCGACCGACCGAGCGACCGAGAATTGAAACCGGGCTGAATCGTCGTCGCTGTTGCCGGGCTGAAACTAGCGGATCCTTTTGTTTCCGATCGCTTGCGAGGTTTTTCGCATCGAGCGATGATAATACTTGATTACATACCGGTAACCGAGGCAAACGAAAGGACCCCGGGAATTATACCGACGGCGATGAGTATGAGTTCAGCGCTGGAATCATCCAAACTATGACCGTCATCAGCTTTGCTCTCATCATTACCATCATCATCATCATCGCCATCATCGTCAGGTTTTGTACGATCTGGAGCTCGTGCTTGCATGCATGTGCATCTAATGGTGTACAGATACAGTCGCTGCAGCGAGCTCACATACACACGCTCATGCGGTAGATTGCTAGCAAAATAGAGCCGAGCCCGTGAGGCACCGAGCTCCAAATGCAAGTGCATATCGACAAACGCATTTCAAATCTCCGGAAGGGAAGGAAAGTCCCCGGCTACGCACCAGTCCTTCTCCATTTCCCATCAGCTTCCCGCCTAACGCATAAAGCAAAACGGACGGGTAATATATAACGGACAGCTTTCAGTCGCAAAAACTCCACCCTGATGTACACCATTGCACCTGGATTACGATCCGATGGTGCAAGCGGTTGCAGCCAGAAACGGACCCAGACTGCACACAGACCTTGGGTGGCCAGAGGTGGGAGGTGTAGGTGTATGGTGTAGTCCGAACGAATGAAGAGTAGAATTTGGAATCCCTTTTGAATTGAATTTTTCACGTCCGTTTTCGAGCGCTTCAGCATAAACGGATGGACGGCGGATGGGCCCGGTCCCGAAGCCGGATGTGAGGTTGCTATTTGCACCAGAAACCTCGAGAACGCACGAACTTTGCATCTGTGTGCCTTTGCTGTGGTGCGTGTGGGGGGACCCACTACATCACACCACTGCATGGTGTGGAGCCGTTTCCATCACTACCACCATCACCAATATCATTACCACGGCGGTACCAAAGACTGCACCTAAAGGCAGTGCAGCAGTGCTGAACATTGCATCCGATGCAACCAGCGCTGGAAAGTGCATCGTAAGGGAAACGCATCGATGTGGAAAGCTGGTGATGGTGATGCAGCAGGAAAGAACTGCTGCAGCAGCGCTAGATGAATGAAGATGAAAAGTGCATGAAAATTATTTGCAGTTCCGTTCCCCGTTCCTAGCTGCCACATACGCACACCTACACACACACGTTGAAGCATACAGCCAGATGTGAGATACCATAAATATGCATCTGAGGTTTGGGAAATTTACAGGCCTTTTCAATTCAGCTTCGGCGCTCACACACAGCAACGAGTTATGTTACGGGGACCACCCGTGTGCATTTTGAAAGTGCACTCTGTCAAATACATCAAAACGCATAAAATTTTCCCAGGAGAACCCGGGAATAACATACCATCGCCACCACCACTACTCGCAGTATATCGCTGTAAGCGTTATATGAGTGTGTAACAAAAAATTACAACACACCCACGCAGCTGCGCGTTCACCTTTCAAAGGAAGTTAGATGCTCGGTTGTTGCCCATAAAGTAATGTTACTGCTGTTTTAATGATGATGCACGTCAGTTTTTTAAAACACACTTTTAACACTATCTCTTGCTTACCTCCATTTGGTTAATGCTTCCAAATTTTACACAAGATTTTTCTACGCCGGATACAATACGTACAGCGCTCTTGTAAAGAAAACACTTTTTGGCTTGTTTCAAGCTTTTGCCAAGATCACCCCGTTCCAAACCACGCTCGGCGTAAGACTGATCGCATCTTAAGCATGGTCAGCCTGCACCAGCATACCATCACACCTTGAAAAGGTCCACTCTAATCGATCTGAGGTCTAAAACATTGAAGATGAACCGGTTCATCCTGTTTGGTTGGCGCTTTCCGTCGCGTTCTCATACATTTTCTATCAAGGGTGGGTCACCGTCATGTCGTGAAATCGGAACCGAAACTCTCTCACACGCTAAGGTCTTGACATATTCCCGTGAACCCAGAATGACCGCTTTTCGAAACCTGTCTATTGCCGGTCCGCAAGGAATGCTAGCTTAGAAAGAAATTCAGCTGAAGAACAGAGCATCCTAATGCAAGCTGAATATCCTCATTATACGCGCATCCTGTTGGGCGAAAAGGGGTGTCTTGAAAGAACAAGAAAGCGTAATCCTTGTCTCGAATTTCATGTGTTTGCTCTTCTTTTACTAGGGTTGTGTTTGTTGAGCGACTGTATGAAAATCAAACGGAAACAAAAATGAGGCAAACAATCTTTAATTCGATCAGTTTTGACCATGTAAGGTTTACAAAAGGTTCGTCAATTTATTCCGTTTTCCTTCGTTTAAATACTACACAACTTGTTATTTTAACAATTTGACTATTTGAATTCAGATTCAAAATTGAGTGTCAGATTTTTACATTGGAAACATTTTTAAATTCAATTCAAAACACTTCACATAAGTCGAAAACATTTCGAGAAAATCTCAAATCAATCTAGAATTCAATTGTCTAATGGTCTAATTGAATAATGGTCAAAGAATACGTAAATTAATTTTCAATTGATATCATAGTTAAAAAGACAAAATTCAAACTCATGTCATTAAATAATTATGTCACAACCTGTAAAAAAATAATTGAATTGATTCAATGAAATAGTCGTAGCATTCGTTGCATTCTACATATAGCTTAGTGTTTGCTCAAATTTAAAAAAATGTTATACAGCTGCAGTTTTCGAAAAGTTTTGTTATTTAAAGAAGTCTTCTTTTGCATCTGATACTGAAAACAACAGGTTTTTATGATCTTGATCATTACGAATGAGCCTAGGATTTATTTTAACACGACATAATATGCAAAGTCAAATATTCGCAGATTCAAATGTTACAGGCGTAGCAGTATTCTTTATTTTATTTGTTTAAATAAACTGTGACCTGGCCCTATGGCTGATATAAATAATTAACTCAAATATCTCAACTATCTCAAATATATTAAATTTGGTATCATGCTGATAAACACAATATTTTTACCACGATTACCACGCTGTTAAACCGCTCGCGTGTTGCGCCTATACCGCTAAACCGATGTAAGGAACATTTACCGGAATTAAATAGTCAGGTTCATGTAGAAACTCGTGTAAGCTTAGCCAGGGAAGCACCGAGAAATAATACGCTCTAATGAGTTTCGGTGTAGCGTGTTAAGGAAACTTTCTAAACTCTTCTACTGCTATTGCTGCTGCAACAGAAGCGCTTTTTTGTGAACCCAATGCCTATCTACTACAACTAAAACAACATCCAACGAATCTCTCGTCGGGGAGTTTGAACACATCTCATCTTGCACGTTCGGCTGAACTGCTGTTGCCCTCAGTACGCTTGGTTCACCGTGACGCTACATGACACAATCCTCCGTGGAATCATCTCGGGATGAAAGTTTCCATTTTCCTACGCAAAAACTGCAAAAAATGTATTAAAATAATAAAAGTTCTCATGGTAGCATGCACTGCATGAATGCATTCTACCACTAGGATGGCTCTGGAGGTTGTAGCAAGCTAGAGAAAACATCAACGCTACGCGCCAACGATATTTTTAAACTTTATCTTTCCAACCGTCGCTTAACCTAGGGCGCTCCTCTTCACAGAACCAAAGTCTCATCAGGGTTCTGGTGGATAGAGGATGGAAAGTTTTCTTGTTCGCTGGTTTTGGTGTGAATTGAATTATTTATTCAGACAATTTGTTAGCCACATTCACCGAGCTGGCCTCGATCGACGTTTTAGCTCACAGCAACTTTCCAAAGCAGCATTTGCAATGTCAAATCGAGTCGTGAGAAAGGTGAAGGCTTTTGTGTTGGATGTGAAATCGTGCCGCAAATTTAGCCCATCACCTATAGGTGCAGGGTAAGGTTTTTGATGTTTTTGACGATGGCCAATCAGTTCTCATGCGATGATTTTTGCGTTGATCGGACGTGTCGTAAGGACATGTTATAGCGACTTTTGAAAATAAAATGAATTTCATTAATGAAATGCTTACCCCAAGCTACCCCCAAACATTTGCCGGCAGATCAATAAGTCGATGAGCTTCTGCAGTGCATTTCGGATGGCCAGAGTTAGCACTTAATGATGGCAAGGGACATCTGTGGTAGTACCACCTACAAGAGTAGTAAAGGGCCGAAGCATTTATAACAACGCCAACACACACACAGCACACGCACTCGGCCTCGTGTGTACGCCTTTCGAACGCACTGTGTTCACCGCAAGCCGGCACGTAGTGGAAGTAGGAGCAGGATTTTTAAACAACTTTCGCCCCCATTTAAAACAACTACCGTTTTTTCATCTAATTCCTAAAAAAGAGGAAATAAATTTAATACTCTCACAAACTCGCCCTCGCCTGGCACGAACCGGTCAGTTTTCGACCTCCGTTTCCCTACTCCACGGTCGATTCCTACTACTCCGCATGCCGAACTTCTTTCTATGCTGCTCTCGTCTTGTTTGTTGCTCTTCGCCAATGGCAAAAGTACAGCGGGCGAAACTCTGTTCAGCCATCTGTAGGTGACGATGATGATGATGATGATGATGATGATGATGATGATGATGATGATGATGATGATGATGATGCTGCTGCTGCTGCTGACGATGGTGGTCCATGCAGCAAAGCCATTTCTTACAATGTTTACCACACCTCTTCCACTGCGATCCTGTCGATTTTCTTCCCCATTCGTTTTAACTCATCATCGGTTTGCTAGGTTTTCTGTGGAAGAAGCAAACGAAGAAGGATGTTCAAACATGACTTTCTACCCACCCTTTATGGTGATGGAGGTTGGTGGCTGGTGGCCTTCTGGCGCCCGGTTTGAGACCCGTCTCTGTACGGGGTAGCAGGCTAAAGAGTATAGTTCGCAGCTTTTCAGCTTTGACAGGAAGCGGTCGCTCATCTTTTGTTGGGATTTTGAAGAATCCCCAAATGATGGCTAGCAACGTTTATATCAAACCGTGGTTAGCTTTTCCAAGCGCATTGTTGTCGACATTTGTTTGTTTAATATTGAGATAAGAAGAGATAAGAGATAAAAAAACTTCTCATAAAAAGATTGAAAAATATTTAATTAATTTGCTACACGTTATAACCTTAACACATCTCGTATGTTTGACACTGACCTTCATTAAAATAGTGTAAGCTTATCCTGATAATAGATAACTAATTTTTGTACGTTTTACCTTTGTACGTGATTATCAGTTTCGTAGAAAATTTTGAATTGTTTGTTATTTTTTTATTGGACTTTCAATTCGGAAAAATGGGAAATAATACCAATCATCCTAGTTTATAAATGATAAACAAATATATCTATAAATTATGAATAAAAAGCGTTGCAGCTAATTTTATTACTAATTGATTCCTTCCACTATTATTATCATCATTATGAATCTTTTTCAATCGATAGTGGCACGTTAGTAAAATAGTATTGAATCTTTTCATGCTGCTATATTGCATAACTGACATAAAATCATCCACCGTACAACTAATTTCGCGTAACCCTTCTTTCCTGCGGCGTACAGTCCCACTTTCAGACACCCAAACCGTTAATCCCTCGCTGAATGCAGTCGACCAAACACGTGCACGCCTTTAATCCGGACGCCCGTTAATAAAATTCCCTTATTAAAACAATGCATATTTCATGCATTTAACATTCCATTAGCCTGCGATTGAAAGTGCCTCACCGCTCACAGTGCCAAACACGAGAGTTCAGCAAAATGAGGCGTTTTCTGGATGCAATGTTTTCGCTAATATTGTCCTGCGAAAAAGCAAAAAGGAAGCAATACCGAGAGCTTCTGGGCAAACGTTACAAGCGATGCTCTTTACTCTAATGTCGGGAAGTGACATAACGCACACAACATTTCTCCAACGGCAGGGATACTGAATCTTAACGACATATCCCAACGTATTCTTGGGGCATTTTACGCAGGACAAGCATTACCGTGAAGGGCCCTCGTGCGCTGGTCGTATGGCATTATAATCCGTAAATAAATTATTGTAATAAAATACTTTTAACCCACCTCGTTGTTGGAGGCCCGAGAAGCCCCGGGATTCACACAACGCGTGGGCTTTGCGATCACAAGAACAAGATGAGCTGTCCAGAACGGATCAACCCCGGGCAGCAGAGTTTTGCTCTTATGAAAAACAAAAAAAAAACTCCCCACGGTAGCGACATAAAATCTCACTGCACAGGTTCTTTACCCGAAAGGGTTATTCCCCGGTTGGTTCACTTAAGGACGCGTCCCAATGGTTAAAGTTTGTACACGCGTCCGGGACACATGGGTCGCGGTCAACACTAGCCGCTTCCTTTCACCATTGTCCTGGTACGTCTGTTGCCTTCCCGTGTGTGCCAGAGTCTTCTCGGCGGCATGGCTTTTGACCTGAGAGATGGGTTACGTGTTTCCGGTGATTTTGGGACAGTGGGCGATCCCTTGTGTGACCCTTATTGATGGCGCTGACGATGATGGTGATGTGGTTTGGGCTAAGAAAAAAAACACACTCATACACGCACACACATGCCTGCAGGCAGGAAGCACCGGAACCCTTCGAAATGGAATCTCTTGGGCTGTTGGGCTGAAGGACCTGCGAGGACGCGCGTGTGCCACTCTGACACCATCCCGACTGGGAAGGGCCCGAGCAAAGATGTTATGAGCCTAATGGACTGTTATGGGACGAAAGTACGAATGGGAATAGTTTTTTCGGGGTTTTAATGCGAGCTGCTGCTGCTGCTGCCACCAAAGAAGATGGCTCACACCGATGGGATTTAAGGGGTTACAGGGCTTAACATGGCCTTTTGCGGAACGCCAGCGGTAGGATTGTTGTTATTACGAACTTTCTACGCGTTAATAGCTGATCCCTTTATCATGCACCACGCCCGGTTTCAAAATGGAGGCAGAGGTTTTATTGCTTAGATGCTTTGAAGATGTAATGTCAAATACATATAAATGCGGAACATTCATGCTGTAAACTGTAAAATTCAAGCTGACAGTTATATACAGTTTGTTACATTTTAAAATTAATAAAATAAGGATTGTCAGCAACTGATAAACAATTGATAAATAACACTTTACAATAAAATCCTTGTACAAATCGTATCCTACTCAACTCTGCTTAATTGTGCAAAAATAGATCAGTTCTGAGGTAGACATTCATCGATTTTTTTTTATATTTGCTATTTTTGGACAATGACCGAAACAGGATTGTATGTTAAGTTTTGTGAGACTCATAGCTCAATCGTCACTACCCTTCTTCAATCATTGTAATAATAATTTTGGTACGTTATAATACCCCATTTTACACATTGTTTTAAAGTTATTACATATTACATTACATTAGAATAAGAAATAAATTATGCAAGCAAAGAAAAAAATCATTTTTCACTTTCCTATGACAACTCCCACCTCTGCAAGTTCTAGCCACCCACCAAGCAACCTGACTCTCTTTTTCCTTATTACACGCGTACCTATCCCGTGCTGGGTCAGGGGAAAAGAATAAATTATCCCCTTTCGCTATTTGAGTACGCACCCCGGGTTCGAAGACAATCGACCCCAGCTGGCTTGTGAGGTTGGACCGTGCCCGAACAAGCGATGGGACAAGTGTGTTTATTCACTGACGGAACCGAATATTCTTCGCTGGGACACAGAGATGAACAGGGTAAAAAGGACGATGGCTATTTACATAAAATTTGATAGTCGTACGGCTCGGCCCATCCTGAATCGGGAGGTCAGAAATGTGAAGTGGAATAGGGGTTCCATGTGTGAAGAAGATCCGGGGCTGTATTTAATTGAGTGTCCCTCTCGGCGGGCACGCGCCGCGTCCGTCACAAACAATAGGTTTGTGCCAAAAACGAACGATTTGTGACTTTTTATTTGCTTCTTCGAATGGGAGCTAGAGCCGCCAAAGTCTATTAAGCAAATTACGACCAGTGGAGTCAAATTAGGACCGCGTTTTAATTTCAAATAATTAGTCTACCCAAATGCTTTACCGATGAGCCAGCGCACAAGGTTGCTTCGTATAGTGGTGGTTTTGAATCCGTTGCAGCAACAGAAACCGGCATCTGGCAGCAACTCTTAACAAGGAAAGTTGCACCGTGAGAAACACCTCCGAAGACAAGGGGAACGATGTTGCTAAAAACCTGAAATAAGTCGAGTTTCACGCTTCTGGAGGTCACTCTATGAAAACTTCCTAGAAAGATGATGCTGACAAGATTATTCAAAACAAGAAAAGGGGTTATGAAACTGATTTTCCACTGCGAACTGGTTCTCCGGAAATTCATTCTTACAGCTGGTTTTGTTGACGGATGCGTTTAAATAATGCAATTCTATTGAATGCGAACCGATTGCACACTAAAAAAATGCTTATATGTGATACTTTTGTTTTCCTTTTACTTGCCAAGCGTATTCTTACTCTGCTCTCATACATTTACGCGATCATTCAAATTTGAATAATGGCTATTAGCGGAAAATCTTATCACACATGAAACACTTTTGTTTCCAAAAAATCTAGACAGACGTGTTTGCATTTGTTTTTGAAAATAGCATTGAACGTGCATTCAACGTTCGGGAACGAGACGGGAAATAATTTGCCGTAATTGTTCGTTCCATCGTTTCACTATTGCCTAATGGGAAACTGCTTTTCCAAAGGACACGTGAAGTTAATTTGCGAAGGCCACGACGGCTTATCCGAACCTATCCATTTACCCAGCTAGACCCAAAACGCCATGCATTCGCGGTCGCGATTGTACGCGGTCGCGGTTTCACTACGAATGTGGCTAGAGCTAGAAAAAACAAAGCAAAGCACTAAAGTGCACTAGCAACGCTGCCGCTGGATTTGCTACGTCCACACAAAGTGACGATCTATAGACGGTAAACGTAATCGTACCGCACTATTTTGCAATTCAATTGCATTTGCATTGGCGATGCACTCGCTAAAAGAGCGTTTTTGGATAGACCGTCCCGCAGTAGCATTGGCTCTGGGATGGATCGTGTGATTCGTGAAGATAGAGGTAAAGTAAGGTTCTTTTTTCAGCAGAAACGTGCTAAGTAGACAACAATGTATCTGTTCCGCGCTTTTTCGAGTAACCTGTGCTGGCTCGCAGAAGTGAGAAGAGCATTTACGAACAAAGCGTAAGCCATTGTCGTATTGAAATCTATTCGTCAACATGATGATAAAATATGTCACAGGAAATATGTTTCCTAACGTAACGTAAGTGTTAATTAAGAATATTGCCTGAAATTATTACAAGGCTAAATTGATACTGAGAATTGAAACGGATTTTGAAAAAAAAAACGGTGGTATAATTACGATTGCTTTTAAATAATACCTTTTTGTTGCATTTTACTATCATCTTTGATTTGACGTCTAATTCAATGAAATTTCAGAACATTACTTGAGAATTTATACTTATTTATACATTACTATAAAATAACATATAATATATGCGTCCCTCGTAGATTGATAAATTCATTGATAAAAAATGCAGCTAACTAAAACCAAAATGAATTTTGAATCCTAGTTATGACATTTATTGATTATGCTTGATAACATTTTGAGTACATTCATCCGCTTTATTTTATAATTAGCATGAAATAGTCGATACTTGAAATACCTGATATGGTAAGCATTTTTCTTACACTCACATAAGCTAATAAAACTAATGTTCGTAAATGTAACAAAACCCAAATTCTACACACTTTAAACCTTTAAAAAATTGTTACAAATGAAAACAAATCGCACTTAATCTCCTATTTCTGTCCAGCGACTATAACACTCGCAAATGTAGAAATACATACCTACTTCTTTCTGCATTGAGCTGATTCGATTAGCCCCTGCTTCTGCACAATTGAATCTTCATTGAAATGACTCAATTTATATTCAAGCATTTCCTGTTTCCAAGTCTATCCTGTTTTACTACACAGTGGCTGTTCTCTTAACCTATCCAAACCAGACACAGAAGAACGTGTCAATTCATCCAGCATGTCATCAAATTTCTACAAATAAAATTATACTGCATCCCACTGCTGCTACTGCGCCATCGAAAGTCTCCGGATGAAGGCTACGGAGTACATAATTAAAACCTTTCGTCATATTATGTCCCTGTTTGCCACCGGGTTTCAGATTTTCGGGGCAACTTTTTATTAACCTCCCTCGCTCGTACTCGTATCCTACTAGCTCTTGGGTTTAATGTAATAAAACGCTATTTGCTGCTTGTCGACGTCGTTGTCGTCGTCGTCGTCGTGTGACTCAAAAGGAGTCAAATCGTCGCCACATTATAACGATGGTTCCGTACCGGGTAAAAGGATTCATCGATCGATTTTCCATCCATCCATCATAATGAGTGGTGTAAGCCACAGTGTGGATCAGCTACGGGTTTGATTATGGAGGTTGTGGTAAAAATAGGTCCTTTCGTGGTTGCGTATGATGCCTACACCTGGCAGCTATGTATAACGATGGAACCAAGAAAGAAGTGGGTTCGAAATTTCAATTTCAGTGGAGCGGGAAAAATTTTAATCAAGCGTAATGAATGGCATCCATCCTGCCGCTTCGACAAGGAGCAGCAGCATCCGATTCCATTGGATCGCAATCCCTTAAAAAGCTAGCACGCTTAACTGCCACCAAAACTACTGTACAGGATTCATAAGAGTCTAAGATTTCAATCACAGAAGGGACACGCAACCCGTTTTCCATTAAATGCAAATTTCGTCGCAGAAACAGTACGAAATTAAAATTATTTACGATAAGGGTGAGTTGAGGGTAATTTATTACGGTCTTATAATTTTGTCTGAAAATTGCTACAATATACTACGTTTGGTTAATATAGCAAAATATATAACATAGAAAAAGAAAGAAACATATGTATTTTGATAGTGTCGATTAATAAAAGCGAGTTTACTTCTCTTTCTGATATTTCCTTTAAAAGTAAAAATGTTAATAAATATAATAGTTTCTTTAGAATAAAAACATCGGGGATAGTACCGTGAGCGATAATTAATTAATAATTTATCTAATGCATATGTATAAGCGGTCTCATTCAACGCAAGATGTACCTTCTGCTCGCTGAAACCCCACCAAACCAATTAAAAGAACGAATGGGGATGTGGAATAGACGATGTAAGCAAAAGTGTGTTGTAATTAATTTTCATCCTACCCACATTCCACCAACGAATTGTTTGAACGATAAGAAGCACCATCTTCTCATATGGCCAAATGAGTGTGAAAATCGTGCCCACAAACTTTTAAATATATTGGCCACATTTCTAAAACACTCACACCGACCAACGAAAAGGTTGATTCGTCGCCACGGCCGAAAATGTAGAGGGCACTTATTTGCGTGTGATCGAAATTAATAATTCTTCCAGCAAAGGATTTCTCACGTCGGCTCACTGGTGAGCTGAGGTTGATGAGTATACCGTACACCCCCTATGGGCAGTTCCGCAAGGGATTTTTTTTAATCCGTTTCCTGGGATAGGAGTGTCCCTTTTCCATACTGAAGCGACTCAATAAGCGTAACGGTTTGAGGCTATCTACACGACGCTACCGCGCTTGTGTGTATGTGTCTTTTGAAGAAAATTGAGGCCGAGCACATCTCCAAAATTAACACCATTCGACCTGTTTTAGCTACACCATAGCAGGGTACGGAATAACCATCTCCATTTTCGGTCAAAATGGAAGAAACAAGCATGGATTTATTTATGGAGGAATTGTTGTTAGTTTTCTCAATTTTTATTCAAATTAAGGGAACATCCTTTCGCATCCTTCCAGGGGTTTGGCGTCACGGTAGGAAAATACCCTTTTCGGTGTTCGGAAGATGCAAATACGTAGGCTTACAAGTACGTGGACCGAAACTGGCTACGGAAGCTGTTTAACCATGCGGAGGCCGTAGGCACGTGTCGATGATGGTGGGTGAGGACACCTCAAACGCTCGCCATCCGCAAAAACGGATCTTCCAAAATGGCCGAACACCGTTTTTGCTGTGCTGAGAAAAGGGTTGAGAGATTTGTTGGTCTCACGGATGCTTTAATGGGCTGTCGGGCACTTCTTCCTGCTGGGGTTAGAAACCGTTCGAAAAGAGGCATTGGCTGCGGTATTAAGATAAATGAGGTGATTGTGAAATGGTTTCACGAATCCTCGGCCAAGTCGTTGAACAAGGACACATATCATAAGGCATGGTTTTGTCATTTCGTGCCAATTCACCGTTTTCCCTGTCCATCGAAATCATACTAATGTCTCTGAATGGTACTTATCATTTTTTTCTGTAATATCCACATACTTTCATCAAGGTTGCTGCTTTGTTACAATAGCAAAATGTATATAATTTTGGACTGTATATTCTACATATTAAAGAGTAAATCAGAAAATCATATGCTATAAAAACTGATAGCTGTTCCCTTCTTGGGTGTTTGAATTCAAACCTAAAGTATTCGGTTCAACATCGTAAAGTACATATTAAGAAACATCGCAATATTGTTTCTCCAGTAATATGAATGGACAAAATGCAAATGTTGTAAAAGTTGTAATTGTTAGGTTAAAATTGGATTTGCGAAATGTTGTGTAAACATGGAAACCGAAAACTATTAAAAGTGTATGTGTCATAAGACATTCCATGTATGTGTAAAATATGCGAAAACTATTAAAATGTTGTAAAAGTAATAACTGAACACGGTGTTGTTGAATATTCTCGGAAGAAATACAAATGCAGGCGTTACAGCCATGCTTTTGAATTGTAAGTTCGTCTCGTTTTATTATTTTTTTTATATTTATTTTATAATTACTATCATTCATTGTAACTTTTAAATTAGTCATTCATTAAAACAACTGAAGCAATGAAAAAAGCGCTTAATAACTATTATGCGTTCAGTATTGCTGTTTGACTCTCTATAATAAAAGAAACACTGACTACGAACGAGAAAGAAAACAAGTATAGCAAGGCAACCACATATACACAAACATAACCGTGCTATAACGTATCGAAATGCCCTACCCGATGGTGGAAAATTTGGCCCGAATCCACCGCGCATCGTCGCGGCGAACATTTCAATAAATCACCTGCTGTCCGTTCTGTTTAGGCCCTATATCCGGCGAGTTTCTAGGAGAGTCCTTTGGGAGACCCCGGCAGGCAACCGACCCCCAACGAAATCGGCAGCATCCTCAAAACATCAACGACGTCACCCATCACACAGCGAGGGCTCCGACATCGCCGTCGCTCCATAAATTGCATCCATCCATTTATCAAAGCCCGCGCTGTCACATTGGCCCGCGAGTCGCAGCGAAGTATAGCTGCTGCTCCGGATGCTGCTGTTGCTGTTTGATGCAACGCCAAAGGCATACACGCGTTGCATCAAACCGATACCGAGCGCAGCAAATTCGGTAGAAAAAGTGCATGTTGTGTTGGCCCCGGGAAATGCCAAACCAACCGAGGCCGTGTGCTAGCGCATGCAGTGTAGTAGAGCGCTGGTGCATTGCAAGCCATTGCACTGGACACATCTTTCCCGCTGTTGGAGCCATTGTTCACTCTAATCGCACAAAATTTTCTCCCTTTTCCTTTTTCTATCTCTCGCTCTCCCTCTCTCTCTCTCTTTTTCCCTCTCTCTCTCTCTTTTTGATTCAAACGCATACAGATGCGTTTTGGTGCAGTGATGCACTGTGAAAAGCGTTCCTTGAAACGGGAACACACAAAATGGAAACACGGATGATCCTTCTTGCTCACCAACGTCCACCTCTGCACACTGCTAGCAATGCAATTTTTCGAAAGGATAGAAATTTGCCAACATGCATTTCGAAACACAGCAAATACCCCTCGTCCGTTTTGCGGGAAAATGCATCCGGTGGAAAGTCGACCGCTATTGTGCGCGTAAATGTGTGCGTGTGATCCGTTGCCACCGAATACGATAGGCATGCACCTACCAAGGCTAGTGTTATTTTGGATTTTTCACCCGTTATACAGTCATTTCACGAGCAAAAAATGCAGTGAAATGCATCAATCGCATCGCCCTGTACAGTGCATCGGAGAGCGCGAATGCACAAAACGGCGTGGATCAAAATTTATCATCCCGTTGATGAGTCGCTGAAACGCGTCCGGCAGATTTTTCGATTTCTCCCGATTTTCCGTCGTTGCTTTCATGGCGGAAGTTGCGTGCCCAGCACTCCATGTCCGGTACACACGTACGAACGAAACGTGGCGGTTTTCATTTCTATAGAACATAATTAATCCCACTCCCCCATCGACGCGAGCGTACAAGATGCTAGACCAAGAGCTCCGTTTGCTAGGAAGGA
>JXXB01035170.1:0-12917 GCA_000956275.1 Anopheles koliensis | reverse complement strand
TGTCTGGAGGCAGAGTGCTTCCCAGAGCTAAGGAATTTGAAATGGGATAATCTTTTTTTGCCAGTTATGTAGGTTTGAGTGATTTGGGGAGTAAAGGAGAGTCTACTGTCGAAAAAAGCCACAGTGAGAGAGCGAGTGCGAGAACGTTAGACTCTGTACTTACTCCGCAACCGCTTCAGCCCAGCGTACGTTTTCGCTGGCAAGTCCACCGACCAGTCGATTAGCCAACTGAATCGTCGCTTGCGTCGCATCGGCCTCCTGCTGGCAGCGCAACTTATCTGCGGTTGCTTTCTCGAAGTCTGCCGTCAGCTTAGCTAGCTGCTCCTCTAACGACTAATGAAACCAGACAAGAGACAGTAGAAACGTGCCAAATGGACAATGTACGCGCGATAGATACTTACGGCAACTTTCTTCTTAATGTTGGCCAACTTCTCTTGCGATGCGGTGAGCTCGGCGTTTGCAGCGGCCAACGCGCGTCGCTTGGGCTCAACGTCGCAGTAAACGTCGTAGAATTTGATGATGTTTATAACCCACGCGCACAGCCCGGCGGCCGCAGCGGACTTGGAGCGCACAAAGTCCGGCTCGAACTCGGAATCCTTCAGGTACGGCTGTATCGCCTTGATGATCTCCGGATGTATATGTTCCTTGTCGTAGTTGATCAACGAGTCCAGGAACGCGTCCACCTTGGCCATCGTAATTTTGGCCGCCTTCCAGCTGCGGTCCTTGGGAATTTTGCCATTCGGGGCCAACAACACCATGACAGCGGCGGTAACGTTCGTTACCACACCCGGCGGCGAACCGAACGACTTCAGCTCAGTTAGGTTGGCTTTGTTCAGCGTGTTCAACGCCTCCTGAGCTGCCAGCAAAGCGGGTTCTGCTTTCACTAAATCTTCCTCACAATCACGCTGCTTCTTGGCGACCTCTTCGGCGATAATCGCCACCTTCTGTTCCTCCTCGTCGGCGATCGCTTTCTCCGTCTGCACCTTCTCCGTTTCGATGCCGACAATTTCGATCAGCGCGTCGGCGGCGTCATTCTTCTCCTTCAGCTCGATCTCCTGTATGGCCAGCTTCTGCTTCAGGGCTGCCACTTGGTCGGCGGTGTTCCTTAGCTTCTCCAGCCCATTCTCCAGACGTTCGACCTTCTTCCGGAGCTCGCCGTGCTTTTCCTTCAGCAGCTTATCGTACAGGCTGATCTGCTCCAGGTAGGACTTGGGCGTGGTGTAGTTGTAGCGTCGTTCGTTCTGAAGATAGACCTTCGACATCGAGTTGACGGACGTGTGTACGTAGGCCATGAAGCGCGCAATTGAGTCCTTGCATTCGGCTGGCAGAACCGTCAACTCCTGCAAGAACCTCAACGATACGGACATCAGGGCCTCCTGGGGCCACTCGTGGAACCAATTGATCTGGGTGCACGTGATGATGGCGGGAAATTTGCGGGAACGTACACGCAACGTCGCACCAACCGGGGAAAAGCAGAGCACCACCTTCAGCTGCCGCCGGACGCGATCGATGAAAAATTTCCAGCAGTTTTCGCGCGTATCCACCAGGCCGGCTCCCTTCACCTCGTTGCGCACGCCGGATATGATGTTCTCGACCTCGTCGTCCGGGAACAGGTCCGGTATTTCGCCCGAGGAAAGCAAATCATTGATTATGACTAGGAAGATTTCGTTCGATATCTGTGCGTCTGTCATGAGGAACATAATGCCGACGTTTTTCATTCCCGCCTTCAGGTACAGTCCGGACAGCTCGTTCTGTCGCAGAAAGCAGAAAGGTGCCGAAAGGAGACGGGAGATCGTGAAGGAAAGAAAAGAGTACATTATTTACGCGTTTCAAAAAGCTTCGGATAAACTTCCTTTGATAGTACGACAGCAGCAGGATGGGTGAAAGATGCAAAATGCAAACAGCCCACATGCATCGCTCTGAAAAAACGAATGAATCTGAAATCGTGTTCGGCCACGCCCGGGGCCTCGTTCCGCTATCCCTTATCAAATGGAAGTTGTTTAGTGTTTAGGGAGAGTTGTGGTGAATTTGTTCAAACCTTTAGATCGACGACACTGTAGCCTTTTTTCAGTTGAATTTGAGCCACTTCCAAGCTGGAGATGAAGGCAGCCAATCGACTCAGGGATTGTTTGCCGCTGCCACCAACACCCACCAGCAGGGCGCTACCTCTAGGCGACTCCAATATTCGGTTGATTCTGGGTGTGAGAATAAAATCGTTATAGCCTGTAAGCGGTAAGTTTGAAACGCGTCGGTGCGCAAAGGGCAACGAGTGGCGGCTTTGAATTCAACCTTTAGCGCCTGCCGCTAACACTCCGTCACCCTGTACGCACGTGGCTTTTACGACGCAGCCTACTGGGCCTACCTGCACACGTGCATCATGGCGTCTTCAAAGAGCACCAAGTTCATAGCAGAGATCAGATCGTTGTATGACATCATCGCTTCCTGGAGAAGCTTTGTCAGCACGCCCCAATCGGTAATGGGCATGTACTTCGGCTCGCCGATACCGCCAGCGAAGTGACAGTAAATGTTCGGTTTGTCGAAGACGATCGATTCATCGATCTCTTCGAACGATTTTTTAACCAGATCGTTCTGCATCTTGGTGAAGCTGTCGATATCTTTGTCGTCCAGCAACTTATCACCATAGACACGTTGGGTTTCATGAAGCCACAGTCGGATGAAATCACTCGACGAAACTAAGCAATCATTGGTGCTGAACAGCAGGCCCTGCAGCAGCACTCAATGTTTGGTGTGGAAGAGAAATGGTAGGGGCCGCCGCGAATGGAAGGAAAGCGTAGAAGAGAACAAAATTCAAAACATCAGTTTGAAACCATATTTGCATTACGGCGTTCGAACCGTTCCCACTAACGCTTGAGTGAGCAAAACCGAAAAAAACGAAAAATCAAACACACAAATGTCTAACCTGAAAAACGTTCGTCAGGTCGCGCAGGTTGAAGACATAGTGAAATTTGATGGCCGTCGGTAGAAACACTTGTGCCACTTTAGTGTGTAGTGCCAAACTTGCTGCGACAATATTTTGTGATATTTTCGTGACGGCTATGTTAAACTTTTGCTCAGCATTCGCAAAATGCTGAACCAAAATCGAGTGGTAGATCGTCGTGACGGCGTCGGAGCCGGGGAAGCTGACCGCGAACACGCAAAAATGGCGCTGTAGTCGCGGGTTGATGGTGAAGCTGCCGGAAGTAGGGTTCATGCACGACACGTACTGGCAGTTGTGGATGTCTTTTAGCGTCAGCTTGTTCCGATCGTACCAATGGTTGTAGTCGAGATGTTGGCGGATCAGCGTGTGCGGCTGGACAGTGCCGTAAGCGTCCACTTCCGGCATGTTCATGTCGTCGATGAAGTAAATTAGAGTCTTGCTACCGGGCGGACCATAGTTCCGTCCAGCTTTCTTCTCCAATGGTTTCTCCATCACCTTCTGCAGCATCTCCGAGGAGGTGTAAAAATTGAACGGTATGTTCGCAATGGCGTAGTTCTCCGAGAGGCTACCGAGCTTCTCGTTCACCACGACCGTCTTCCCGCAGCCGGCGATGCCGACCAGCATCACCGGGTGTGCCCGGTCCATGAGCAGATCGAGGAAGAATCGCAATCGGATTGACTCGGAGGTATGCACCAGAACCGCCTGTAAAGGCTGATCGCAGTCCATCTCGAACTTCGGAAGTATCTCCGTCCACGGGGTCCACTGCTTCGTTTCCGTGTCGATGAAGTAGTCGAAGACAGTGCCGTTGGGTGGGAACTTGACGGTTTTGAACTCGTTCACCCACCACTTGCTAAACTCGATGCGGTAGTCAATGGCCGCATCCTGGAACATAGCCGAACCGAATGCCCAAACGCACGAGAACACAAAATATAGGTCATGCCACTCCTTGGGACAATCTGCTGGAGTATTGGTTGGAATCAGTAAACACTCCAATAAGTGACACAGCATTTGAATGTGAGCCATCTCGGCGACGGGGGTGATTTTTTTGAAGCGCGTGCGAATATTGTCCAGACACGCCGGGATGTACTTGTCGAAGAGAATGACCAGGTTGGATTTTTCCGCAGGAATGGTCCTCGTTTCAATCCAACTTGTAACATACCTGAAAGTACATATATGGTACTCGTTTTAGTACGCCCGTTACTGTCGATCGAGGTGGGGGAGGTGGGATGTGGCTAAGGGGGAAAGCGAAGCGTAACACCCTCCCTCTGACTCCCCCGAACCACAGCCACGGCCTACTAAAAGCTTTCATTGTTCTCACGGATTCCATCCAAGATCCTGTGGGTTAATGTACAGGATGCCGGCTCTCGAGACCGTCGCCGGTGTCGCGGTCCGTAGATTGGAAATTTCAAAGATCAGCCGCATGTAGGGCGTGAGCGCAATGCGCTCGTTCGAGGCCAGCGTCAGAACCTTGTTGTCGTCCATAACCGTATTGAGACTTTCGATCCACATCGGATCGATGTCACCGTCCAAGATGATCCACTTAGGATTGTCCCCACTGAGCGACGCCTGGTCACGCATGATGACCGAAAACAGGCCGTCCTTCCATTCGCGCGTTGCCGGATTGATTATACCGAACAGTTCATCGTTGGTAACTGCCTTTGGGTTGAGATCGTTAAATGTAGGTTTCTTCTTCACGTTTTGGTAAGTTTTGTAGAGGGTCTTCCAAACTTGTGTCTTGCCCGTGCCCGCATTGCCGACAATAAAGACGGAATGGCGCACTTCGAGTAGCTCCTCGAGTTGGACCACCTTCAGTATGAAGTTATCCTCCGGTTGAAGGGCCAAATCGAGTGTTGCCTGTTTGACGGTTTTCTCAAATTCCAAATCGCGCTTTCTGGGTACATCCAGCGCTGGGAACAAATCACCGATCAAACCCATAAACACAGGCATATCGTCAGTTACGATTTTGGGAATGTTGAAGTCACGAAGAGCTCGCATCAGCACTTCCTCCTCCGGTCGGCCAGGATCACCGCGCTGAAATCGATAAATAGGTTGTTTATTCCCGAGTTTATTCTACAATTTGTTTACTCACTTTCAGCGAACCAGCAACGACTAAAACGGATTTAATCGCACGCAAACCCCAATCGTAATGATCTTGCTTCGAAAGCAACTCCTTGCACAGCGTGTAGAGTGTGATGAACTTGCGTGCAAGCACACGGGCATCTTGGAAACCTTCAGCGACCAACATGATCTCACAAATCAATTCAAAATCGGGAACGACCATCGCGCACGGACTGTTGATGGTGAAAGGACCGATTGTTTTAGAAAGATTTATTTCCGTAAGCGTAGCAAGCAAGATGAAACTTACCGGAACAGAGCTTTCAAGTTCTCCGGCAGCTCCGTACGGCCGGCATAACCCGGATTCATGGTGATGAATATGCCCACCGTTGGAACGCAGGCAATGAACTCGCCCATGAAGTCAAACTTAGACTTTTTGTCACGAATAGCATCTTGCACCGATTTCACTTGTACCGCCACGACGGACAACACTTCCACCGATATACGGTTGAACTCATCGAAGCAACCCCAGGCGCCGGTCTGAGCCAAACCTTTGTAGATGTTACCGCACGACTTGTAGTCCATCTGTTCCGAGCAGTTAAACACGTACACCATTATACCGAGGGCACGGCCAAGATCCTTGGTGGTTTCCGTCTTGCCCGTACCGGCCGGTCCGGCCGGGCCTCCTCCCATCACAAGATGGAGCGATTGTGTGAGCGTAATGTAGCAACGATCGGTTAGCGGTGTGATGACAAGACGCGGCGTATTGCCAAGATATTCGTGGCTGTAGCAAAACTGTGCATCGCAGATGTTGGCAAAACAATCCTTCTCCGTATCGTCCCAACGGTGCCGCAGCTGCGATTGCCACTGGAATGCCGACGCAAACTCCACCTTCGACTGTATCAACTTACTGACGACATCTCGCGAATGGACGTCGATCGTACAGATGGTCATGATTTTCTGTCGATCGCCCCGCGTCAGTTCGCCAAGCAGGAGCGTGATGAGCGTGCTGAGCTGCGAAATTTGCTTCTTGTAGTAGTCCTTGATAGCATTATCGTAACCCTCTTCGAGCCGGCTGAACGCAATGTTGACTTCCGTTGACCACCAGATTTGAGTGCCGCACAGGGAGACCTGGGCCGGATAGTCGAACAGCCAGTGCTCACGTTGTTTCTCCTCGTACGCTACGACCGCCTCGGCGATATAGCTTCGCAGCGAAGATCTCATCGCGTTCTGGATACGGTCCAACCACACTTCAACCTTTAAAATGTGAAAGATAGTTGTTTTTTTTTCGTTCCTTGTATCTAACTCCGGGTGTTTCATTCGTTTCATACTTACGGCACCAGTGCAGTTACAGAACTCGAAGAACTTAACATACTCCGTATCCTTCGCTATCATCCCTAGCGCTTTTTTGCTGTGTCCATCGTCCGTGCTTTCCAGTTTGAGTTTCGCGATCGAGTCAAACAGTTTGGTCAAATGCTTACAGACCACCTCCGGTCGGTTGCCATTGCTGAGGATGTCTAGCAGATCGGCGGCCGAAACGAAATAAAATCGCGGAAAATAGAGTCGCTTCGTTTCGAGATACTCGGCCAGTGCCTTTTCGCACAGTGCCAGCTGGCTCTGCAGGTTGTCCAGCTTATCGACCAACCCTTCGCGGTTCGTAGCGTGGATGACGTTGGAGTTTTTGGCCATTTCTTCCATCATTATCTTAAACTCGGCGTCGATGTTGTCGAAGCGCTCGGAATCGACCGGTAGCTGCATCCGAATGTCATCCGAGCTCATGAAGATGGACTCGAGATGAGCCCAGGTCCGCTGCACCTCGAACCACACCGTTATCACCTGGTCGGCCGTCGTCAGTTTCTTCTGCCATTCGGACACTTCCTCCAGAAAGTGGGCAATGAACTTTGATGTGATCAAATTTTGCAACACAACCTGGAGCAACAAACGGAAAAAAATAGATTGAAGACGTTGTCGTTATCAGCTGTGTGTACGCGGATAATAACCTGATTTTCTTCGAGCGTTTCAATCAACTCTTCAGACGCTTTGAGCAGCGTGGATCCGGTTCTTAGATGAGTTTCATACTCAAATTCCATCATTTTTGTGTTCGGACTACCATTCCACACCGAGTGCAGATCGCGAAGAATCTTCTCCATAGACATTTCCTTCACCGCCTTGTCGACGATATTTTTTACCTCTTCCTCACACTCGTGCAGATTCAGTGCCAACAAATCCGAAAGCGTCGTGTTTTTGTCCATGATAAACGTTACCTGGTAGTGTGAGGTGTACGCAACAGTAAATTAGTTAAAACATTGTAACATGATTGTAGTAATAACGCAACATAGATTGCTTTCACACCTTTCATTGTAGTAAAGAATAGAAAGTTTTGAGAGGCTTATTTACATCGCTAGGAAACTTACTGTAATTTCAGGTGGCAGATTTGCTAAACTCTGGAATACAAGCAACGATATGTACAGAACAATTAATATAGTGTATTTACATGGCTTTTGGGAACGGTTGTCAGAAGTGTGAAGTATTGGCAGGATAAGCACGAGGGCCGAGAAAATCATACCGTACGTCAAAAGTTATTTACAAAGCACTTACGAACATTTACATGCTTACACAAACGGTTGCTATGGGAACATAGCCAGCCAGGAGAGTAAAGTAAAGAAACATCGTTATTTAGCGGTGCACCGTGCGAGCAAAATTTGTGTTTCAATCAGAAGCAAACTACTGCAGGAGATTGTGCACAGTGTGACGGATCCTGTCCGGATTTCACCATACTGTCATGGTCATGTGGAAGCTTGGAATTGTAAAGTTGTAGCTTAATTGTAGTGTACTACTGTACAGAGCCAACAGACGTTTCAACGGTTTTGGAATAAGCATCAATTTGTAGGCGTCATGCACAGGCACTATCGCAAAAGAGGTTTGCTTTTGATTGAAACATCGGACATGGCTCGCTGTGCAGGTCACGCAAAAACCAAAAAAACGGACTAAACACCACATTCAAACGATAGTTGAGAAGAAATACAATAGAGACCAAAACAGTTGGGCGCTGCATGGTTGAATGGGTAGTGTAAAATGTGTCATAAAAACCTTTGTTGATGACATCAGCTGATTCCAATGACGTTCGCGGATGGCCGGATTTTGCAGCTCACCCACGGCGCGCAGCGACGTGAGCATGTTTTTGACCGTCGACTCGAGCGTGATGTACGTATCCCAGGGGCGCATTTCCTTGTCCAGCAGACGGATATCCTTGGCAAATTTCTTGCACTCGATGTCCATGTTTTCCACATCCACCTTCCGCCAGGGAGTTGTCTTCCAATCTTCGATGCTGGTCAGTACGATAAACACGTAATCCCACAGTTGCTGCAGGGAAAAGCGAAACGAATGAACGTGAAACGATCGACGAGCGGTGTTAACCATTCACGTACCTTCAACATTTTCATCTCCTTGCGGCATTGGCGAAGCAGCTTAAACTCCGGGACGGACACCTCGAACAAACTGCCCGATTCCTGTATATCCGACATATCTTTTTCCAATCGGTTGACGTCGCCATCGATACGATCGAGCAGAACGTACGGTTCCTGACAATCGTACTTGAAAAATTCATATGTCCGGAACACGTCGCGGAACACGGTAATGTGTACGTCGAACATGGCGATCCGGTTGCGTATGCCAACCACCTCGTTGGCCTGCAGCGGTGCGACCTGCTGCTTAACGGTGAGCGCAATCTTTTTCGTATTGGCCCACTGCTCCGGCAGCTCCTGCAGGTACACGTTCACCTCTTCCGGTATGTCCATGTCGTAGTACTTCAGCAGCTCGATGGTGTCCTTCATCGGTTCGAACATCTCATCCGTCGTGGCGGTACGCTCCTTGACGTGCAGCAGGTACGCCATGATGTTCACCAAACCCTCGTAGTCGCCCTCCTTCACCACCTGCAGCAACCCCTCGTCCGCTTTGCGTATAAAATTTCCAAGATCGGTTAGGCTGTGTGTCACGTTGTTCACCAGGTGCTCCTTGAACATATTGCCCCACTTGCGCACGATGTTCATCAGCGACTGGCGAAACGGGCGCACGTCCACTTGGAACCACGAGTTGAATATTTGGAACGATTCGATCTTCTCGATCTCCTGGTACAGCGATTCGTAGTGATCGATCTGCTCACGGAACGCCTCAATAGTCGGCGGGCAGGGCTTCGGCGCTTCCGGGTCTTTGTTGATGATCAGCTCGATTTCATCCGCCTCCAGGGGCCGACCGTACTCGAGGAACGTTTCCATGCTGTACTCGCGGTCCTCGAGCCAGAGATACGAGTAGCGCTCGAAGTCTCCGCAAAACTCGGCCGCCTCTTGGATGACCTTATCAACACCTTGCAGAATTTCCACCTTCATTTCTTGAATATCGTTATTTTTCGTTATTATTTGCTCGTACGTTTTGTTCGCCGTTTTGAGCAGCCGTGGAATGAGCGAAGACATGTACGTTATATCGTTCACCAGGCCAGCTAGCAGAGCGGTGAAACCATTCACATCGTTTGGATTCAAAGATGGTACAAACACTAGCTGTGGCTCTAGCAGCTCCAGACGTGATTCAAACAACGGTGCAAGATTATTGCCTACGTCCATGTTTTCAGCCAGATAGCCGATGCTGATGCCGATCATGAAAAGTAAGTTCTCGTACACAATGTTGTCGACAAACTTTACGTACTCCACCCAGTTCACATCCTCCTGGTCGTTTTCCATGCCGAAAAGTTTCATGTTTGTGTCGAGCAGCTGGTGTACTTTGATGGCTGCCGCCTCCAGTTCCGAGTACCGTTTGGTTTTGCGATCGTTACGCTCCTCGAGACACAGCACCGTGTCCTTCTTCGAATCTTTCCTTTCAAACAGCGGTAGCTTCGCCCACGCGGACATGGTGGTGCGAATGTCCTGCAGGTTGTTCTGGATGCTTTGCATGCGTTTTTGCAGCTGCTCGACGGGATCCCGGATCTGAATCATGTAATCTTGGATATCGTCCGAATTCCAAGTCAGTTCGTTGATGGCCCTTTCGAGCAGAGCATCGATGTGCTCTATTTCGCCCTTAATCAGTTCCAGCTCGACCTTGGTGCAGTTCTTGCGTATCTTGTTGTACCAATCCACGGTCTTTTCCAGGTTCAGCGTGTACGAGCGATATACTTCACTTCTATCCGAAAATTCCAACCCTCGCGGAGGAATGTCCTCTTTCTCCATCAGCCGCAGGTAATGCACCTCTCGGAGGATCGCGAACAGTTGGGGACTAAAGTTGAGCAGCAGCTCGGGAGAGTTTTTCTTTCGAATAATTAACGGCTTGTCCAGATGGGCTTCGATCGTTTCGGGTACTTCCGTTGCCCAACCATCGAAAATGGAACGCTCAAACTCTTTGAGCTTTGCAATAAGTATGTCGAAGCGAGCCAGCAACGCAGCGCCTTCATCGGACTGCACCACCCTAGAAACATTTATCGACAGAGAAGTTAGTTTTAATACTCACCGGTATATCGCACTGTAACCGACTTACGGATGCTGCAAAGTTTGGAATTGTTTGATAGGACTCGTTATGCGATTAGTAAGCTGCAGAACCCAACGAAGCGCAGCGGTAACTGGAGGCGCACTGCGATCAACGAATATGTATCCTTCCTTGCGGTAGTGCTCCATTTGCTGGCTGAAAATGTTTTCACAAGTGCTAAGTTCTTCGTCAATCATCACCAAAATTTGTCGGTATTTGTTCGTAAACTCCTCCTTAATCTTAGGACGATCCAGCACCGTTCCTACAATGCTGATCAGCTGAAAGGATGCAAAGAGTTGGAAAAGAGCCGGACAATTATGATAAGTATTGAAGAATTTGTCGTCGTCTTTTACCTTAAATACGCTCTCTAGATTATGGCAATCATCAAACGCTTGACAGAGAATTGCGGCTAGTTTCAGATCTAGCTCTAAAATACGGTCCTGGAACTTAACGAAATCTTCCTTGAATGTGGGATCATCAGGATCGAGCACATCGTAAGTTTTTGAAGCAAAGAGAGAAAAACATTGGTTAAACTCAACCGACACTCCCGTAATGCGTGCACTCAGTGCCCGGCCCTTCAACCCTCCGATTTCCACTTTCTCCAGCTTGAGAAACTCGATGACGGTATTGAAAAACCATTGAATGGTAAATAATCGATCCAGAAACGCGTTGTAGCGCTCGAAAACGGCGTTGGGATGGAAGGTCCAGTTGACGACGGGTCGATCCTGGAAGAAGGGTGCAATATTGTCTTTGTACTCGTCGTAGACGGTGCGGAAGTATTTCAGAATTTGAATGGATAGCGATATCCGTTGCATCGCCTCATCAATGTCGGTGTGAAAGATGGATGATGGATCCAGGAAGCGTTTTGCCTGGGAAAAAACGAGAGTGAGGGATTATAAGCTGAAACAATCGGTGTAGATTGCAAACGGGTTTGCTTGCCTGCTGAATGATTAAGTTGCAAATCTGACGAAGAAGAACTGTCACCGAGTGCAGCGATAGGAGAAATCAGTATTAATATTTCGAAATTTTATTCTCTTCCCCGAAACACTTACCAATAAGTTTAGCAGAGTGACAGTAATATAGTGAGTTGGACCAAATCAGACAAACAACGTGCAGCAGTGGTTTAAGTAGAACTTTACACTCAGAAAACTCTGTGTCTTCCAGTTGCTGGAAATGTCGTGTGAGTGGATTCAAATAAAGTGTAATATCTCGTGCTTCCGCCAATGCTGAGAAACGACGAACAAACACAGCATGATTAACAGTTAGAAGAGCAACGCAGCACTTTATAAACAGTTCTAACATCATTTGCACACTGACCTGTGACAACATTCTTGAAAAGTGTTTTAAAGCACGGATAGTAAGCGCTATCCGTATATTCAAGGATAAGGGCCATGCTGCGTATCCGCTCATGGCGCAGTTGTTCATAGATGTAGGTAAGATTTTTGAGACGATTATTCCAAAAATTAATTTCTACAAAGGGATGAAAGCGAAAGGTGGGAGCAACTGGATTAGTACAAGCCGGTCTCGTGCAGAAGGAAAACGGGTTAGTAGCTTTACCGACAGAAGGGACAGGATTTTGGCCACCGTTAAACGCGTTTGCACTCGACTCCAGCATGACGTCGTTCACTTGCGTGGCCCATTTGATGACAACACCCTCGATTGCACTCTTGAGGTAGAGATTAATCGAGCATTCCGCGTTGACAACGAGTTCTTTGGCCGTCTGCACACATTTATCAACTCCCACGGGCATTGGTAGAACGGTTTGTCCACTAACTTGACCCTGGACTTGATAAACCGTGCTCTTTAGACTGTGAACTTGCTTTTGTACGTCTTGTGCGACCATTTCCGGCCAGCCAAGGTGGTTGTCGGAGTTGGAGAGAAGGGGAACGAATACTTCATCGACCAGACAGGACAGCTGGTCGATGGTTCGCGTTGCCAGATCACCGACGACGAGCACATCCTTGCAGCCATCGCGCGGCACATCCAGCGGGTTTTTCTTCACGAAGTAGACACCTGCAACCGGCAGAACTTTGCTCATTGGATGTTCTTTTCCAGAGGTTATAAAAATAATTTACCTTTGTTTTTCAGTTGCTGTATTGGGAAGCTCACAAGGGGAATCAGTTGTGCAGATGGTGTGAGAATGATAATCATAACGACAGTCTGTGCATTGTCTAAGAATTCCTTCAGGACTGCCTTGTGTTCTTCTCTGGAAATAGCAATCGTAGAGATTGAACGTAAACCGTTTCATTAGTTTTTGTATTTAATGAGCCACGTGGTGTGTGTGGTGAACCGTACAATGTAACTAATCGGTGCCATTTTTCTGGTTTCAATTTGAGCGTTTTCTGGACGAAGGATCCGAGGAATTCAAATCGAGGATCCGAATTGCTACTTCCTCCAGCTCCATCCATTATGGTAG
>JXXB01035148.1:0-10134 GCA_000956275.1 Anopheles koliensis | reverse complement strand
CGGTGCAACCTCTCTTTACATGGTTGTAAATGATTTTCATGAGCAAAGTTTCGTAACAGCAGCAATAGCAGCAGCATCAGCCGTATCTTTATTTCACTTTATTCAGTCCAATGTGGGTTTGGAAAAAAAAAATCGATTGCCAGCGTTCTTGGGAGAGGGATAAACGAGCTGCCCATCCCCTTTCTATTGGATGTCAAAACTCCCTCTGCATTTTGAATTTTGCATCCATCTACATAAAACTTAACGACCCAGCTTAAACAAAGCTGCCCAGTTCCGTGCAGAAGGAGCCCCACAAAGTGCTGTCATTTCTGAGGGTGAGGGAATAAAGTTTGCCACAATCGCACCGGGGACATCATACATCTCCGGAATAGCTGTTTCATTCGTCCTGCAAGACCGGAAATGGACAGCACAAAACCGATACCGTCACAATGAGTGACCAGCTGTGCGCGTGTGTATCCGTACATATCCGAATCGGAGGCAACTTTTTACCCGCTCGGTTCGGGAATTTTCGCCACCCATTTCCGATTCAAATTTGTATGAAAATCAGTGGCTATCAGGAGCAATTGTTCGATTCATTCGTGCAGGATGGATGGGTGGGGAAACGCAGAAACTGCTGACCAACAAACAAAGTGGAGATGTCGAGAGCGAGAGGGAGAGAGCGATGGGACCGCTGTTTGCGTCCGGATTTTGGCGTCAATAAAGTCGACAATCGGACCATCGCATTTCGGAATGGACTCGGGCTCGAATGGCTTTTTGCTACGCCCTTTTCGGACAAAGATGACTAAAACTAGATATCTTCCAGGCTCATCCCACTCCCCACGAGCTTCATCTCGCCATGAATCAAGATCGGATAACACAAGAAATACATATGTCACGCATGCATAAGCAGGCGAGAAGAATAGGGAAACCGGAATGGCGCGGTGCATGACTCACACCGGAAGCAGCCCACACGTGGGCACGGAGGGTGGGCAGGGAAAGCAAATGGATTCGATCGACGATAGCAGGCGAAATAAAGAACGCTTTATGCGTCTGCCTGTCCGAAAGAACAATGTCTATTTGGATAACGAGCGAGCGACTGGTTTTAGATTCTGCCAGGCAAACACACGGGAGGATGAGGACATTTATAATACTTCAACAAATCCATCCCCGAACTAGCCTTCATCCCTACAATGCAGCGCACTCGTATTCGGATGTTGGATTACAAATTTCAAACCAACGAAGCTGTAACACAAGGGCGGAGGCTTAAAAATCAATTCACAACCTTGTTTCGGGAGATTACTTCCGGACGCGACGGTAGTATGCACAACAACAGCAGCAACCTGCCAGCAGCCAAGGGTTAATACATTACTCTCGAGTGACGTACGAAACCGCATTCACTGCTCACCCGAGCGCGGATTTGAGACCGGGCGCATCGGCAAGCACCCGGCCGGTCGTCTTCTCGGTGTCGTCACCGTGATTTCAAGACCCATGGTTCTCCTGAAGTACCCGTGCGGGCCCGTGCGTAACCGAGCGTATCATGCAGGTATCGGGCACGAACACACAAACGCACCACCACAGCACGTGTGTCTTGTGAGAAATGTGGTATTTACGGACACAGGCACATAAATTAGCACAGATCGTACCATAAATTCCACGAGACAATTGAGTAAATATTTTAACTTCCAATGTCGCACACGGCGAGGGGTTGGGGGTTTGGCTCGTAATCCTTCCGGTCCTGGGGTTATTACCTTCCACCCAGCTACTTCCGCATCCACACATCCTAGGAGCTTGTCCGCATGAAGCGAGTAGAGACGCAAAATTATCGTCCCACATCGATCGTGCTCGCATGCGAACGGAGAAGAAGGAAAGGATTAAGGATGCCTAGTTACGTGCGCGTGCGGAGACCATCACTTACACGCTAGTCTCGCAAATCTCTCCGACTTGGGCAACACTACGCATCCAGCATCCATGTTCTGTACGCATCGCGTGTGTTTCCTGTGCAAAAGGAAATTGATTGAAGGTACGGTAACGCGTGGCACAACATTTACCTATTGGACTTTTAGCGCCCGGGAGCAGTCGATCGTTTGTCTAGGAGATACCTTCGCACACATCTGGACCGATTTCTTCCCGGAATTCAATCACGGTAGGGCATCTCAAGCGATGAGATTTTTTTCCACAACTCCGGATCGACGGAAGCAGTAAAACAAAAGATCTCTTTAAACAACACGACGCTCAGGTCGCAGCGAGCGAGGAGAAAGTTTTGTTGGAAATTTATATCATCCTCGGGTCTCCCTCCATCAACGACGCTTGGTCGTTAACTAGTCGGGTTCGGTAGGGATGTCCCGAGCTGGCTGGCTAGCCGCCATTTAAAAAAGAACAATTGATGGGTCTTCCCTGTTTTGTATGTTTTTTCAAACTCCTGCCACCGACTCTCGAGCTACGTGTTATACGAGGAATTATTCCTTTCGCACCTTCATCCTTCCCCTATTAGGTCAGCGAGTCCTGGAATTTCGTTCGACCCGGTCTGTCCTCTCCACCCCGAGTGTTCCCTTCCGTGTTGGGCTGGAAAAGTTCGTTACACTGGCCTGCTACCCACCCGGTTTCGCAGAGAAAAACGAGAAACTTTTGCAACCATCCCTCACCCGAAAGCCTGCGAGAAGTAGTCTCGAAGACGTTCCTCGTCTGCACGGACACAGACACGGACCAGGCCGTGCAGGATAAAGTTCAACATCTGCTTCTTGCACCCGATGGTTTCTCCGGCCGGCGACGGAAGTGTGGCGATGCAGGCCACGTCCCCACGCACTTCACCGAAACTCTCCGGCACAAAAAAAAAAAGATAAATGGTCGACAGATTGCAATTTATTTGCTCCGGTGCACTGATTTAAAGTGCGAAGAGAGTACCAAACGCGCGCACGCCAGAGTAACAAAAGTCACTGTAGATTCCATTTTCCCAATCCCCTTTCCCATTGCCGTGCTCGGTTTTCCGTTCAAAGAAAAAAAGTGGTCCTTCTCTTGGCCCTTTTCTTTGCGTCCATACTATCCAGCCCGGAGATAGACAGACGACACGAAGACAACCGGATGGATACAATGGCAGAAAGTTTATCTCCGCACTGGCGCATAGATTCGCAGGGAAATGTGCAACAAGGTACGCAACACGCAACACCGGCTGGTGTCGGTGGTTACAAACGGAGCCGGAATAATGGGCGACTTACTGGCTACCGGTGGCGAGGAATCTGTCTTTCCTCGAAACGAGATGTACTTTTGTTCGGAAACCGGCACCTTCGAGCATGTGGTACACGATATTCAAGATCATTCATCAGAGCGATGAGATACGTCTAGGTTATTTTTTTTCACTCTCTGGAGATTTGTAGCTCTAAATACTAGTTTAAGTCTAGTTCTCCTTAACAAAAAGGCTTCCAAGAGTTTAAATTAAAAAAAAAACTTCATAAACTTTTAATATCAGTTGCATTAGAAGCAGCTAAAAATTTGAGACTTACCTCGCTCTTGCCTTTCGAGACGCAGTTGCGAATGTCGGAGCTGGTCGGATCCAACACGATGGTGTCACGCTGAAACAGAGAAAGACAAATAAAGATGTTCATTAGAAAGGTTCGATTAGATTTTTTTTTCATTGTTGTTCACAACTATTCTTCTATCTGTTACTCGTAATTGCCAAGAACAGCCCGCGTTCCTGATGCTGTTAGCCGCTCCTCACTTAAACCCTCATAATCCGAGTGTCCACCGGGGGATCATCCGTTCGGGATAATCTCCCAAAGAAGTCCACCCACCCGCTTGAAGATTAAAGAACGATGTCATCGCTAATTAACGGGCTAACGAAGATGAACTGTTTACCGACAGGACACGGGGCAGGCGAAAACAAACAGACTAATAGCAAACGCGGCCTCCACCTCTGGTTACCTCCCCGCCGTACCGTCTTGCACCGTCTTCGGGGATCCATCAATTGACTTTCAAGTGCGGGAGGGCAATTAGTGGGAATCGAGAATTGTTTCCTCATGGTTGCGTCACGACCGGGATATGCTTCATTATTTAATCACAACCACGCCGGCACACAAACTTCCCTCGCCCCGAAAACATGCCCGTTTGCACCGTGCTAGTGGTATTGAAAGAGGCCTGCTTTAATTGAAGACGTTGTTGGGAATGAAATTCTCATCAACTACTCCATTAGCCTGCTGGTTTGTTTTTTATTTGCCCCGTCCGTCACTAGCCGCTAAATGTCAAGCGTGATTGAAGGATTAGACTACGCTTTGATTACTCATCCAAGTAGGTGATGGCATTTAGGACATGCTGGAAAGGTTAGCATATCGCTCTGTCTCGCTCTGACACTCTTCCCGTAATCACCTTTTTCTTAATGTACTGATCGCAAATACGTTCTTGTTTTAAAGTCTGGAACAAGCTGTTAGATGCTTTTTACGGTGCAAAAACACGTTAGTGCTCGGTGAAGCAAGACAATATCGATTGGAACCTAGGGTCTGTCCTGTTCTTACCAACGAACACACACATACACACCACACCACAATCTACATGGCTCGTGCATAATTGACAGGTAATTTACAATAAATCAAAGAACCTAATTAAATTTTAAAACTCACTCTAGCGTGCACATTCAAGGACCATTATCAGCGCCGTAAGAAACTTGCAGATGATGAGGAAAAAAATAGAAATGTCCTTTACTCCGGGCGAAGGCTATTCGGTGTCCGGGTTTCTCCGGCTTCGGGATGCGAAGGTAAGAATCTGCCCCGCACCCGTCATTCACGGGAAGGGTTGCTTTTCGGTGGAATGAAAATGGTATTTTAGGGTAAATGCCAATCGGTAAATTCAAAAACCCGCTACCCGGTTCGTGCGTACAGGGGTGGCATGTGTTTGTACGAAGCGGACCACTACCAGCCAGCTCTCTCCACCCATCGCCGTGGTGCCGCGGAGACATTTTCCCTTGCACGTTTTGTTCCGGTGGGTTATGGGGACGGTGTCGATATTGCTCACTGAACTGTACGGGCGCGCGTAGGATAACTCGCGAGGGCTGGCGCGTTTGCTAATTTGTTCCACATCGATGGGTTTGCAAGGACACGCGCGCACAACAAACTTCGACCTCGCCGATGATGATGGTAATGAGTGCAGGTGGTGGTAATGGGAAACAGATACGGGGGAAGAGTGGACAAAAATATTTAGCCCGAAATAGCGAAACGTGATAAATCGGTTCGTTCCGTACCCTATGGTGTGGTGTGGAGAGGGAGACAGAAAGAAAGAAGGGTTGAAGGCGCATTAATTTCACGCAGCAGATGGAGCGTTTTTCATATTTGTGTGCTTAAGTAGAAAATTGTTTAAAACAATCTTTACTAAAAAATATTAAAACAAGAATCTTTATTTCGGAATCAATTAATCTCGTCGTGAAAGCATGACTTTGCCAGTGACTTTGCCTAGAAAAGAGATGAATTTGTTGGATGTTTCATCAAGTTTTAATTTTGAATAGGGAAAGAATTGAATAGAGTTCGTAGGAATAAAAGCGTTATATTTTTTTAAGGAATCGTAGGAATCGTAGCAATCGTTCGTAGGAATAAAAGCGTTATATTTTCTAGTTTTTTTTATGATTTATTAAGCATTGATAAGGTTGGAATAAAATACTTCTAGAAATGTCTCTGCTTTTACGAAGAAATGTATTAGAAAATGAGTGATTGCTGGAATGTAGTTTTAAAACGTCCGAATTCTATTGCTGGATTTCATAAACGGTGCATTTAATGTTCACTTTTGTTCATTATGTAAATTGATTGCCTTTTGTCTATAGTCATTGTCTACCAAAATTCATCATAACTTGAATTAATACGCTATTGGCGAAACAACTCCCTGTAACTTGGAATTCCAATCAAATCGAATATCGAACTAAGTTCAAAGCATTTGCAACAAAAACACGAATAATTAAACACCTAATTCATTTGCCTTTCAACAGATGAGTGAAAACGGGCTTGTAGTTTGCCCAAAGGTTGCACTCACCGTGAAATTATTTAAAATGCTTGGGATGTTGAGTTTTTCATTTATTGGTGAATTTGTTTTGCGCAGTAAAATCAAATTTAAAATATTTTCGTCTGCGTGGAGAACACATTTCTTTCATTTTATATTATTTTTTTTTGTTTCATTTCAAATACAAAAGAGGAAAGCAAACAAACAAGATCAAACAAGAATCCTATTGTTCGAAAATCAAATATTCCAGTCGCCCTATAATTACTCTCTCCGTACAGCTACACGACTCGGGGGCATTATTCACAAACACCCACCCTTCCCGCCCACACGAACCGACCAAAGTGCGCCACCATAAGCGGCTTTTGGTCGGCTAAAGAACCATTACCATTCAAAACAACTCATTACCCATCGCCTACCGCCCACCGCCCACCGTGCGGTCGTTTTCCTTTCCACACCGAAATGAAAACTAAGCCCACGTCGTACAACAAAACGTGCCAAATCACATTGACTTTCCGATCGTCCGCAAATTTGGCGAAGGCGTCGCCACGGGGCGGAGGAAAGTGGGAGGAAAGCGCCCGCTGATTTATCTACTAAATTTATTCCCAACTTCTCCAAGGCGGCGACCCACCATCCGAAAGGAATCGTAAAACCGAACACGATCGGAAAGTAGAGATTTAATTAAAATCTTACCCCTGCCCACGAGGCTGGGTCAAGAACAACAATTCGATAATTCGGAAATAAAAATACTTTCACCGGGATTCACACCATTTGTGCGCCGCACGCACACACATACAGCGGAATGAAGGCCTTTTCGCCGGAACTTGGGAGGACGAGAGAGAGTGTCTAAAACCCTCCTCCGGTTTGCCTCGTTAGGAGGGCGGATTTTCTACCACACAAACACACACACTCACCATCCATAACCGCACTCTGTTTTTCTTCTTCTCTAGGAAAATAATCTCGGCCGGCTCACTCTCTCTCTCTATCTCTCCGCCCCGGAATACTTTATTAAAAGTTTTTACAAATGCTGACACTAATTAAAATCGTGTTCTTTTCCTACGCGGTAAAGTTTCGACAGACGCGAGGGGGTGTTTTTTTCCCTCCAACCCTCCGAACCCTCTCCGGAGGCCATATTTCGTATTTTCATTTGCCAACCCAGCACTGACATTTGGCACATCGCGGTGTTGTGTTGCGTTGAATATTTATTCGCGATTAGAAATTAGAAATTGTTGTGTTGGTAGTACACGCATTTGCCCGCCCAGAAAGTGCCCGGGGGAGAGAGAGGGAGGGAGAGAGAGAAAAAAGAATCTACAACAAAGCACCGGGTGAACAACACAACAGTACAACATTACTCTTGAGCTCCGGGGATGTTCGCCCGGAGATGGGACAGATGTTTACGCGATGTTTCTGCCGCCGAAAAATGGTACGATTATTCGACGTTTTGTGGGGTTGATTTAGTGAGCCGCATGGTTCATCAGACGGAAGTTTGCGATCGACAGAACAGGTGTACGAGGCGTCTCCGACACCGGCATACAACAAACTGAAAATTACGTCAAACTCTCGGTTGACGATTGTTGCCCTCCGGCGGGTTCGTTTTGATCGGCTGGAGCGGGCGCGAAAATTCAATTAGAAACAAATTTCACGCCGACTTTTCCTGCGGGATGTTTGACACACTGGCGGGCACAGCAGAGCCGGGCTTGAGGAAATGTGTTTCCTTTCGATTCTTACACCTACCCTCCTGCGGACCATTTGTAACGCTTCCTTCTCTCACTCCCCTTCCCCCTGCCGAACACACGCTTCCCGTCCTTATGGGATTATAAATTGAAATCATTAATTAGATGTGATTGTGATTAAGAATCGTTGCAAATTGCAAACATGTTTACTGTTCGCGCCACCGTCCCCGTTCCCGCATTCCGTTCGGGACCTTTTCTCGGTGCGAAGAAATATGCTTTCTAATTACACACGCATTAATTTCCCATACACTGCCGGGCACCTTTGGTGGGCCTTTTCCAGGTACAAAATCGTTAAGAGCAAATGGCAAATGGCATTTTAGGTTCTTGGGTAAGTTGTAGTTTGGGGTGGAATATTTTTCCTCAAATGGATGGTTACGTTGGCGTTCACAAGAATCTATCTAGCGTTTACAAGAATTTAAGTTCTTCTTTTCGTGAAAATGATTTTTTCACCAGTTGAAATATTTTAAATATTTATTAATATAAATCAAACAACTTAAATATATTGAATATCTCGCAATGTGAAATGTTCAATGTGTTGAAAATAAAAAAGAGCTCTTTAAATGTGGTTTTTTGAGAGGAAAATTTAAGACTTCAGACTTCCAAATCCATCTAAGCTACTCGGAGTGCCTGATATCTCCAACGCTAATCGACGCCCTCAAGGGATAAATGAGCGTCGGTTGGTACAATTTATATGAAATTTATCCTAAAACGTGTTTCCGGTGTTTCCTTTGCCCGTTAGAAGGTGTTTGCTAGGCTTTTTGTTGATAAAATCCGAGCCTTTCTCGGAGGTGTCGACCGTGTTTGAACCGTGTTCCCGGAACAGGAGCAAAAAGGGCATCATTAAATCAACCACATACATGCTGCTGCGTCGAAAAAGGTTTCTCTCGGCGGAAGAAAACATTCCACCATCGTCGTCTTCCTGTCTGTGTGCGATTCCCTCCGGGTGGGCTGTAAATTCAAACCACACTCGCCGAAAGGTTCACACGTGTGCTTAAAAGTAAATCCTTTCCTTTTTTTTGCGAATTTGTTTGTTTCGTACACGGCGCACGGTCACCCTGAGGTGACAGATGGAGTGGAAACGAAAGAGAGCGTCGAATCCGCACGTAAAACCGATGCAAGGCGGACGATTCTTCGTGCTGCTGCTGCTGCTGCTGTCGGTGTAAACAATGGACGTGAGAGGCGCCTCGGTAAATTCGGCGCTAAACTTGTGTGTTGACAGTTTAATGAGCGAAATAAAATTTCCACCTTTCATCGGAGCGAGCGTCCCTGCAGCGAGGTGAAATAATTAGATCGCAATCAGCGTGGTGGAGGAACAGAAAAAGGTGCGAAAATTTCACGCGCCTGCTTCGGAAGGAGAGATGAACGCGCCCGGTGTTTTACCCTGGGACCCGTAGGCATTTTGCAAAAGTTTGCTGAATGGTGATGCCAAGCGGAAGGTCGGAGGTCATGATGGGCCGTACTAGCATGGGTTTTCCATTAGAACACCACAGATAAGCCTGAGGGGAATCCTTCGAAAACAGCAGCGGCAGAATGAGAAGGAAGACAATTTGTGGTTTCCGATCGTACGCGGAACAGCCACCGGAGAGGAGAAAGGCACATGCTTTTTCGGGGCGAAATTTGTCGAAATCATCGTCTCAATAAATGCCCGCGGGGATCGAGCAGCGAGTGGAATAATTAATTACACCCGGGAAGATGGTGCGCGCTAAGTTTTCAGATCAGATCGAAGGGGCAAAACTTGCCGCAAGTGTGAAAAGGTGGTGTAATCCATTAATCAACGCTTTACACACAGCAAATCGGATGGCCGCGAAGAGCCGCTTAGTAGCGCGCTGGTCCGTTTCTCGAATACACATAAAAGATTTAGGCAATTACAACTAAAGCATGAACTAATCTTTACTTTGCATCCCGCAGCAAATCGGGTACTCGAGCTGGGTTCGCAAAACAAAAGGCGCTTAAAGCAAAACCTGCTCAAACGGTTGCCACGCCAGGTCGAGTTTTGGTGTGGTGTGATCGGATTAGAAACGAATTCCTTTTTACGCAACCGTGAAAAATTAAGCACGGACGTAGAAAGGATTATGTTTTTCTGAATGGAGCTAAATGGTCACCAGGAACATGGATTTTGGGACGTGCTATTCTTCGCCATTATTTAGGATAGTTATTCAAACCCATCGGTACGTGACGCAGCTTCTCTGTGCGTGGTGGCAAACAACGATTTCGGAACGATTTTCTGTGCGGTAGAAAGAACTGCTAAAATTGTATGATCATTGCTTGGAAACCATGAGGAACTGTGATTTAAGAGATATTAAACCACCCAAGCGGTTTGCATTGTGTGAATTCTAAACCAATAAAGCAGTTTTTGATGATTGCATTGATTTATGCACGCCAAAAAGTATGCAACCTGCAATACATGAACGAATTTGAGTAAGTTATTTTGATTTTAAGGTAATTATGAAGAATT
>JXXB01035087.1:0-11474 GCA_000956275.1 Anopheles koliensis | reverse complement strand
TGGTGGCGTAAGGGATGATGCTGATGCTGCGGACTGCCACTTGCAAAGCTCCCGATGGACATATTGTCGATGACGGCACCGGCCGCCGTAGACGCACCATCGTACCGTGCGTGGTGTGAATGAAGATCGTCTTCTTCCTCGTTCGAGGCGAGATCGACGACATCGGGCGGAGCGGGAAACGGAGCTGAAACATCCATCATCCCCACGCCATCGTTCGCATCACCATCGACCACGCATGGTGCACTGTTTGCGTCGGCTGTGGCCGGCACCGGCGGCAGCGCTGGTGGTGCCGATGGACCTGATGATGGAGGTGGCGCTGGCGGTGGTGGTGGCGGATGCTGCTGTGTCGCTTGACCCCGTCCCGACGACGATGACGATGACGACGTCGACGCCGACGGTGGGTACGAGGTGGACATAATCGGTGATGGGTGTATCGAATCGCGCGCAACCGTACACAGTTCGGTCACGTGATCCGGATGCCACGTACCAACACACCGACCGGCTGACGGTTGGTAGCTCGGCAACAGGCAGCGCGTCCGGCGACAATCGCGCCCATGCTGCCAGCGGAAGTGTCGCAACCGGCGATTGCGCGGCGAAAGAGGCAGCACGATCCTCTCGCCACTCCCCGTCGGTGATGTATCCGTAAACACGCAGTTAAGCTGATACTGCCTATCGACGAGGCACCGGCTGTGGGCGAAGGGTGGTGGTGGTGGTGGCGTCCGACTACGACGATGATGCTGTCCACGAGGGGGCAACGGGGGTAGCCCCGCTGCAGTTGCACCACTGTGTGGTGGCGGTGTGCCACCCGCCGGCACGCACCGTCGTGCCTGATAGTGCCCGATGTCCGGTAGCCAGTCAATGACACGTGCCCGATCCGCCATCTCCCGATGCCGAATGCGTCGTTCGACCAACGCCCGAAACAGGTGCCGCCGTATGACGGAGTTTCCCTGCGTCCGGGCCGCCGACGGTGAGGACGGGGCCGGTGGTACGGAACGCGGTGCGGCACCATCGCCACGCCCCGGCACAGAACGAACCTCCAGATCCGAATCGTCGTCACCGTCGTCATCGTCGTCGTCCGAATCGTTGGTCAGATCGATCGGCTCACCGAACGGGCGCGTTCGGGTGCGGTAACGTACCTGACGGCGCGGGGCACCACCGGACGTGGATGCGATCGGTGCACGTTCGTTGCGCTGATCGACCATTATGACGTCATCGTTGTCGTCGCTGATGCTGATGCTGCTCGAGTCCGTAATCCAGTCGAGCTGCAGATCCGGATGTGGATCAAGCGCATCCGAACCGTACAACCGTCGGTTGCTTCCACCACCGTCAACCACCGCCGGGCTAGTGGTGGTGGTGGTGTTTGTTTGCCCAATCATGTCCACTGCGTTAGCGGCGTCCAGCTCTTCATCCACGGTGGAAGTTGCTATCGGCACCGGCACTGTATCGAGCGTTGGCAGAATGTCGAACGCGTCGAGCACGTTTGCCACCGGCGAATGCACGACCGGACTGGGGATGGGGATGGGGATTTGTTTTTCCTCGCCCCGCTCCTTCTTGCACTCAACCCACCCACCAGCTTCTCCACTACCGGCCACACCGTCTCCCGCATTGGCATCGTCTTCCACGAGAATGACGTCATCGATGGGAGCGCTGCTGTTGTTGGTAGTGTAATGATCGCACCCGTGCTGGCCACCACCCGCACCGGCATCCGGATCCATCATATCTTCATCATCATCATCATTATCATCATCATCGTCGTCGTCGTCGTCATCGTCGTCGTCTACATCTCCATCCCTATCATCATCGTCGTCGTCATCTTCATCGCTAAAGAATGGAACGCAATTCCTTCGCCGATTGAGGCGATTTGGCACAAACAACGGACGACACGGTGACGGCGGTAGTGGCGGTACCGGAACCTCGGTTCGGTTTAACCCGCTCGGGCCCGGCATTGAACCGCTCACGTCGCACGGTTCAGATACGGGTGATTCTTTTATACTTTCATTCAATTGAAGCGTTCCTTCTACCGGCTCCAACTTTACTTCCGTCGCCGAATGGACCGAAGGCCCACTCGCGGACGGTTCCAGTTTCACAATGCACTCTTTCTCATCCGGAGCCGATGGCCCTGCCTCATCGGTAGCCGCAACAGCCGCGGAAGGGGCAGCAGCCGTTGCAGTTTGAGCTACAACCGAATCAGAAGCGTTCGAACTTAACGCCGGAGGGGGAGCCGGAGAACAGGAACAACATTCGCGCTTTATTGCGGGACTTCCTGGGTCACGGTTGGTGCTGGGCTCCCCGGCACAATCGCGACAGGAACAAACTGGCGTATCGGAGGTGGCCGTAGCCGTCGTTTCGCGCTTTATTTCATTCGCCGGCACCGGGCGCTCGCTGGAGGACGGAAGACAAAACGGTGGCTGCTCCTGAACGCGCCGAAATACGCTCGACGTGCCGGGAGGCGGCGGTTCGGAACCCGTGTCCGCGCTCGTACCATCGATCGGTTCGGTTTTAACCGACTCCAACAGATGCACCGGTGGTTCGTCTCGGGTCGGGGTCGGTGTGCTGCGTGCACTCACTTCTGTCTTTACCGTGCGGAGCGGTTCCCGCGGGGACGAGGAACGACTGATAGGTTCCACTTTTATTGACGGTCCTGCAACCGGACCACCGGCTGGTTCCGTGTCCGGGTGGTTCGCCAACGATGGTTCCTGTGCCGGAGGAGCTCCGGTAGGGCTAACATGCCGTTGGTATTTGTCGGTGGTGCTAGTGCTACGGCCACCGGTGTGGTTTTGCTGTGGTTCATCGCCCTCATCAATGAAGCGTTTGCGAGTGCGCCGCGTTTCGCTGCTCGTTGCCCTCGGTGGCATATCGGCGTCCTCGTTCGTGCCGTACACGATCGCTGCCGGTTCCGCCGATGGTGTATACTGACCCTGATGGCGATAGTGCACCTGGTACTGGTGTTGATTTGGCACAGGCGTGTCGTTCGCGAACGTACGTCCACCGTGGCTCGCATGGGCTCCGAACGAAGAGGAACTGGAACTGGAGGTGCACGCTCCCGAATGATGCGGAGGCGCATTGTGGTGGCTGCCAGGGTGATGATGCTGGTGCGCATTATGGTACTGTCGGAAGAGCGATTCGAACGAGCTTTGATTCTGTTTCGTATAATCGTATCGCACACGGGTACGTGACCGTGCCGAAGGAGATGCCGACGGGAACACGGCAGCCGGTGGTAGTGGCATAATGGGCGTAGGAACAGCCGGCGGATCGGCTACTACGGCGGACGTCGTTCTGCCGTCTTCCAGCGGAGTATTCGGCTGGACAGGCTGCTGTCGCGGTATGGTCTGTGTAGGCCGTGGATAGGATATCTCCGAACCGGGAATCGGGTCGTATGAGAAGAGCCAATCTCTCACCTCATCCCTTGGTAAGGCGTGAGAAAACACACGGTTTGGCCGAGCGATACGCAGGGGTGTCGAAGGAACAACGGGCGAATAATCGAGCGAATTGCTCCCACTGGCAAACAGCGACGGATCCATCTCCCCATCGATAGAACCTGCGAGAAAGTTAGAAGAACGTACAACGTTAGTACGACGCCGGTCGGCTGACGACAATCAACGGGTAGCTTACCCGGAGTTTCCGAAACCGCATCCACGCTCGACTGGATCGCGGTGTCGAAAATGTCCCGCAAACTGTCCACCTCCAGCCATTCGGACGGAACTCTTAGCGACGGAGAAGGCGACGACGACGACGCTGGCATTTCCGGTTGCACATAATCACCCTCGCCACCGTCTGCGGCTTCGTCCCCTGCGTCGTCTCCGTTCATCTGACCGACCGGTTCGCTATCGGAAATGGCTATCCGGGTGGATTGGTATCGTAAATTGGTTATTTTTCACTAAACGCTTGCTTCGATTTGCTCGCGGCCTACGTGGTTGCACTATTCCGTCGTGGATTTTTTTTTCTTTGCTACGTATTGCTCATCGATGTGAGCCGACTTCCTACAGCTACGGGTGTGCAGCTGAAAAATACTGTACAGTCGAACGATGCACCCACTGTCACACCACCACTACACAACATGCAACCCGGGTGGTATACACTCATACGCGTGCAGGATTAACTCATCTTCGCATGTACACAGCTCTCCCCCGCCTCCTACACGCACACACATGGGCTGCTAGCTCCAAGCTCGCTTCTGACGAAATTCAGTATCCTTGGAACGTGTTTTACCATGGAGTTCGAAACCATCAGCACAAAGAAAGAAGTTACAGCAATGAAGAACGAACCTTATCTTCTATTTCACCACTACACTAAAACGCTACGACATAACTTTACGGAAGCACAGCTCCACACGAGATTGGCGAGCAGTGCACACACAACGAATGGATAGCAACGTAGAAAGGGAATGGGTGTTTTTTCTGCTCTTTCATACACTGACGGATGTATCCACCCTAATGGATGACGCGCCTACCGAGCTGGATACACTGCGGTTAGCTCTCTAAACCATACAAAATTCTCCCACATACGCATATAACTTGCTCTCGAGCATATTTCGAACGCTGTTGTCTGCAGAGGTGAAGCAATTTGCCAGTATTTTTAAGACGCAAATGCACATCGTACACATATGTACACAAACACACACGCTCGCCCCAACTGCGAGGAGGGGACCGACGACACGAAAACAGAAATGATGGTTTTTGTAGCAGTGCCACTTTGCGGTGCAGTGTTTCGAGGTAATTTCCTCGGGCACTATTGGCGACTAGCAGCTGCTAATTTCTAGGTAGAATGAGCTTCACGAAATATTATTGCTGCAACGGAACGAGACGAGACTCGGCCGCACACGGCCATCACATCTGTTCGGGAATCACTTTGTTGACGACATACGGTGATGGGATGACTGGGACGACGTATTGGTAGTGATGTTGTTTTAAGCGCAAGATCGCTATAGCAATCTTTTCAAATTGGTGGCTGCAACTTTTGAGCATTTCTAATCGAATGGTTTATTCCAATGGAAAAAATATGGTTAACTGAAATTTCTAAAACATAACGGATGTACAATCGATTTAAACCGAAATTTATTAAAATATTGATGAATTTTTATACATAAACCTTGGTCAATGTATTTATTTGGGAAAAATTTCGTAAATAAACGGGTTGGTGCATTTATATCGTTTTGACAGTTGCTGTAGGAATTGTACTAAGTTAAGAAAAATGGTTTTTCTAATGTTCCTTCAAGTAAAGAATACACATGATTCTCATTGTTGGACAACAAAATATTTGTATCCAAATTGCAATAATTTTCAGTACAATAAACAATTTCCCACACATTATCGCGTCAACATGGAGAGGTGTTAAAAACAACAACCGGCCTGGCATTTTGCACCATTTCCCCCACTCTTACGGTGGAGTTGTCAGTGCGCGAATGTATGACAGGCTTGCTTCTTTTCGATCCACGCCTCCTGTCAAGCAGCGGCAGCATTCTCTGGTAACTATCGCGTGCGCGAAATAAATTTTGCCATTATTTCGTTTGTAAAACAAGTTTTGCCCGATCACCACGACCGTCACGATACCAGACAGCAGTATTAGTGATAGTGATAAACCACCACCGTGTGTTTTCTCTCGTTGCAGCAGTCAGCACGTTTGCGTGAAGCGATTACCAGCCACATCGCTCGGTAACCATGCCGAAGAATAAGGGAAAGGGAGGTAAAAACCGTCGCCGAGGAAAGAACGAGAATGAGTCCGAGAAGCGCGAACTGATCTTCAAGGAGGACGAACAGGAATACGCACAGGTCACAAAGATGCTGGGCAACGGCCGGTTGGAGGCGATGTGCTTCGACGGTGTGAAGCGACTATGCCACATTCGTGGCAAGTTGCGAAAAAAGGTAATGGCAAATGGTGGAGCGATTTCGGGAACTGTGTCGCGTTTCCCCAGGGACAAAGGCACAATGAAAGTGTGTGTGTGTTTTCGGTTGTGCCATATTTTAGTGTCGTGAACGTTCCGTGAGCGCGTAGGATGTTGTTTGCCTTGTATGGGAAATGGAAAGGGAGGAAAGGGAAGCGTATAGTTTTAGCGCTGCGTCATACTCGTGCGATGCCAAGTGAAATCTGTGTATTGTGCAGTCCAAGGCAAAGCACGGCGACGCTGCATACGTGTATACATGCGCCAGTGTAACTAACATGTGCGTGCGTTCTTTGTTTACATTTTCAAGGTATGGATCAACCAGGGTGACATCATCCTGATCGGTCTGCGAGACTACCAGGACTCGAAGGCGGACGTTATCCTTAAGTACACGCCCGACGAGGCCCGAAATTTGAAGACGTACGGCGAGTTCCCAGAGTCGGTGCGCATCAACGAAACGGTGACGTTCGTTGAGAACGACATGGACGACGACATTGAGTTCGGCGATGACTACAGCTCGTCAGAGGAGGGCGATGCAATCGACGCCATCTGATCTGTACGATGAAAACACTTTTCGCGCCCCAATGACCGGAGTGCAAGAGGAAAAGAGCAGCAGCAGCAACAGTACTGTTTAACAACAACCTGAACCACCAACAGTAATTAACGGCAATTGCTACACAACGGGGCAAGCGTGGAGTGGGAAAAGAAGGTGTGAGAAAGTGAGTGTGTGGTTCTGCTAAATTTCAACAAGTTATTATTGTTCGTGTATCAAGAAGTGAACTGTACGTAGGCAACAAGGGAAATAGCAGGCAGCAGCGAGATGTGAATTAACTGTGTTGTATAAGAAGTTCCAAATTTCCGATCGAGAAGAAAATCGTTTATATAACACACTAAAACCTATAAAAAAAAAACAAAACATCAATCGCGTTATAATTTATCTCTCCTTTTTTGAGTAAAGAAATCCAGTGGCGCCAATAGTAGATTGGAATCGTTCGAATCCTGCCTCTATCACAATCGCTCGATCATTGTAGGCATTTGTTTAGCAAACATTTGTGAGGGTAAACCTTCGAGTGTCAGAAGAGCATGTTTTATTCGTTTCCACTGTATCATGCTCTAGGAATGAGTGAAAATGGGCGCTAAATGACTGGATTATATTTTTAACTTCGTTTGCAGGTGGTCAAATGAAATCGTCATCGGTATAAACATTTCCTTGACTTTAAATTTATTTTCAAAAATAATATTCTGACCAGAAATTAATTAAATAATCTAAAAATAAGACGCCATACACATGATAACTGTATAATATGTTTCCTTCAGCTAATCACATGAACTACATAATTTGGATCTCATTTTCTCTACTGACCAGCTTAAACGATGGAATCATAACAGCAACGGAATTTGAATTAAAACTTATGAACAAATCAAAACGAAAAAAAAAAGCTATATAGCATCCGCGCAGAATCACAGCGATGAAAAGGCCGAGTAGAACTCGAGATAGGAACAGTGGCATTTTACTTCACAATGGCAGCTCGCGGATAACTCACTCCGCCACATGCCGTGTCCACGTTCGCGCAACAATTCACTGCCGCTGGAGTGCACGACTGACAGCAGGTCATTCCACTTGCGCACGGTTCCTCTATGTACTGGCCGGGAGGCGGGTAACTAAGCTTTTGCACCGTATCGGAATCCATCGGTAGATTTGGCGGCTGATAGCGGGCTCGTTGCGCCCACGGGTAGTGTTCTTTCGGCGGTGGACAGACGGGCATGTAGCTAAGTTTCTGCGTCGTGTCACTTTCCATCGGTTCTGTAAGAAAACAGAGGCAAAAAAGGCGCGATTATTGACACTGGTGTGCAAAAAAAAACTTCCTCAGACCTTCTGGACGCTTGTAGGTAAGGATGGGCTTGCAGGATTTCGTCGGCACAATATTTTCCTTGTTGGTAGCTGGGTAGGATAGACGGTTGACGGTGGCACTCTCTACCCGGCCAGTTGGCATCGTGAGCGATCCTTGCGGCATGATCGGATCCCGTTTGGCTTGACCTTTGCAAACAAAGTCGTGCCGCTGCGTTGTGATTTCCTGCATCGGCCCATCACCGATGAGCGTCGCTGGGCGAGGAAGTATCGGAGCCGGACGTTCCGCGTGGCAGTGAGTTGCGAACGATTTCTAGAGTTGGATTAAGAATAGGTGGAGAAAAGAAGTTCAACAGTAATTAGATACAATTTGCAAAACATAATAACAACCAAGGAACAGAAGAGGAATAGGAGCCGTATCATGCACTTGTGATGGTGGAGAGGGTGTCCTTACGGTGACTGTGTATGTTGGTTAGGCTTCGAAAGATACTGTATGTACATTTTTGTCGATACAAAATGGAGCAAAACGCAATCATTTCTGCTTTCTCGTGGCTGTGCAAAACGTGGAGATCATACTATCAATCTGCTACGGGAAACTAGCATGCGTACTTTCCTGCAATTACCTTCTATTGCTTATTAAAGTTGTCACGCTCATGATTTTTCACAGGCATTTTTACGTGAAAATTAGAATGGAAGTGCACGGTCGAACTTGAACAGAACAGCTAAAGTCGAATTTACGCAAAATGGCACACTGCGATGGACACAACCATTTTACACGCATAACCAACACTACACAACGAACACTACAGAAGGCACGCGGATACAATCAGACAAATGTCGGCAATAGTTAACTAGCAACCCAAGGCGTGAGATCCTCTTTTTGGTCGGGTCAGAAAAAGTTGGAATGATCCACAACATAGCTTGGATATACCTTGTACACCGTGTCGTCCTCGAGCTTCGTGTCCGCTAACCGGAGATGGGCGACGGGCCGTATGGCGGGTGGCCGTTCGCCGCACGTCGCACTGTGGTAGCTCTCCTTGTAGACTGTCTTCGATTCGAAGCCCGAACCGGCAGGTACGGAGAGATTATTGTAGGGTAGCACCATTTTCACCCGCTCACTCGCACAGCCTGGCATGTAGCTCTTCTTGTACGTCGTCTCGTTATCCATCGCCACATCCGGCGGCTGATAACAAACGCGTCGGGCCCACGGAACGTCTTCCTTGGGTGGTGGACAGATCGGACCGTAGCTGAGCTTGGTTGTCGTTTCCGATTGCATCGGAACTGAAAATTAAAAAAAAATGGTATAATATCTTGCCACACACGTTTGCCAACCCTTGTGGAACTTACTCTCGGGACGTTCATATTCGCGCAGCGGTTTGCAGGAGCGAGCCGGCTCGAAGCTGGCCATGTTGGGGCAGCTGTACGAGAGTTTGTTCACCGTCTGCTTTTCAAACGGTGCACTGTGCACGTGCATGTGACCCGCAGGGACGATTTTGTAGCGTTTCGGTGTCGTCTTGGCCACATAGTCGTGCCGACTGGTTGTCACTTCCTGCAACGGCCCTGGCTGTATGAGTTGGTTGCCGACGGGAACGATTGGTTGCGCTCGATCTACATTGTTGTAACCAGGGTAGGAGAGCTGCGATGCAAATGGATATTAAATGTATTTTGTTGTACCTAAATCGCTCCAATTGAAGCTTCCCGAACCATCGCTTAAGCTTTTGAATCTTATCACGAATCAATGCATTCACATTCGTATAGAACATTCCATTGAATATTGTATTAAAATTATCGATAAAGAAAGGATCCTTAGATTCGAAAAAGTCTTTGGGTAAAATCGTACTCTAGCTTAGTTGATTCGTCTGTTACTACGTCATAACTGTCATAGATGTCATACAAATGTGACAATATGGCGACGTTTACACTTACCGCTGTGACGGTGGTTTTCTCCAATCTTCCCGGATGTGGCGCCAGGTGGCTCTGTGGTTTGATCGCGAGCGGCCGAGCGTTGATGACGAGCTGTGGATCCGCATTGAAGGACGTTTTGTACACCGAATCGCCGCCAAATTCTACCTCCGGTGGTTTGTACGTTGCGACCGGTTTGCAGGACTCTCGTTTCGGTGGCTGAACGTAACGCTGTCGGGTTTGGTCGCGTGCTAGTTAGTGACGGGCGCACTAGCCGGATCAGTACAAGCTACTTACCACGCGCTTCATGGGCACACAGCCCGGCCGTCCGCAGGCACAGTTGCAACATTGCGGCATATCAGCGGAACAACCAGCGGGACTAGAACACTCGTCGACGATCGTGGCGACTGTATCGTCGCAAGGCCCGGCACAATAGGCACCACTAGGAAAACTCGAATCAACGCACACTTTGGCAGCTGGTGGAGTTGTGGTGCAGCAGGGAATTTCAGTCGCTAAAGGTACGGTCTCATCGCAGTAGCCATCGGCGACTGGTGCGCATGGATACTCCGCTGGCGGGCACACTCTGTCGGGGATACACGGTAAAGGTGTGCGCGTTGCGTCACGTTATTCTTTTTAAGGTCACGGATAGGCGAACAGTGCGGTATCGAAAGTGCCCACCCACTCGGTACAACACGGAAGGGTTGTGCATTAACGCCGAAATTTGGCTGAACCCCGATCGGTACAACTTCCGTATTAAATCAATAAAACCTATATTTATGCTACTCAAATTTGCCCTGCCAGCTCTGGGACACGCTAATCGGGGCCAAGTGCAGCCATGGCCTTCGGAATAGTACACCCGTCGCCGTCCCGACTCACCCGTCGTCCACCATCTGCACATGCAGCGCGCTCGTTTCCGTCATCTTCCGGAGGGGACTTGAACTTCCGGGCCTGGATGTGGGACCTGACGGTGCGCTTCGACACGAAACAATTTTGCACCAAAAAACAAAATATTGGCAGCGTTCGGGACGTCCGCTCGAACAGGGAAGTTTGCGAAATATGAACGAGCGGTTTGTGACTCGCAGCCTACTCCACTCGGATGCATTATCCAGCGCGAAAGCGTGGTCTACTGTGACGAGCAACCACCAACCAACAAGGTAGCAACTGTTTGAGTGGGTCGAAGGGTTTGTTTTTTTTTTTCACGCTCGCTTTTCACGACGCGGTATGGCACATGACCCGCTTTTTCACCCGTAGGCAGTTTGTTACACTTTCCAGGTCAAATAGTAACAACGCTCACCGTGCTGCGTGGGTGGGACGACAGCGACGAAGTTTTCTTACGGAGCGACCGGTTTGCATGCCAGCAGACTGGTGGGAAATATTTTTCCCATTAAATTGTGCTCGCTGTGGGTTTGCGTATACTGTCTGTTTATTTTATGGTAATTTATTTTTTTAGACTCCGCGAGTGGTCTAGTTACCCCAAAAAATTCAATATCACGCTCATTATGCACACTTGAATTTAGTGCCACTTGCCTCATGTGATTGGGACAAAAACTCCTTGAACATCCCTTGTCCGGTGGTTCCATTCAGCTGCTTTAATTTCGTTTCGATGAAATGCATTTCTCGTGCGCTAATGGGAAACTAATGAAGGCCATGGAACACCGAGAATTAGGGGATAGAATGTACGATGGAAAGTGGTAGTACAACCGACGATGTCCTTGACGTTCGAAGCTAAGATTTCCTGAGTCGCCTAACATTTCATAACTTGCCTTCGAAATGAATATTTCAATGCTTATGTCCCATCCACAGGTACAGCGTAAAAATAGATTTCTATAAATAACTAAAATTTTA
>JXXB01035056.1:0-11752 GCA_000956275.1 Anopheles koliensis | reverse complement strand
GGTGAGTTTTTCGGCTGAGGTTGAATCTGATGGTGTGGTGTGATTGTTGATTGAGAGTGGATCCGCTGACAATGGCACCGTATCGCGGGCAGCCGGTTCTCCTTCCCGGTTACACACTTCACGCAACCTGGTAGGAACCACCTGGACCGGAGCAACGCAGGCAACGCAAGATGGACGGGAAGAAAAAACGAACTATTAGATAGAGTAATTTAATTTTGTTTTTAAGATGAAATCATCTGATTATCGGTGGGGGGAAAACTTGGCCTCTTTCTAATGCAAACACACACACACACTCGCTGACATTCACTCATACACACTCTCTCTCTCTCCCAACCGTTCATTGTGGCAGAAAAGAGAAACAGAAGCAATGAATCATCGGTAGGGGGAGTCTCTTCCGGATTTCATGCTGGGAAGGAGATTTTCTTTCGCCCTTCCACCCTAGTCGTCACCAGCCAGCGGTTCGAATTGTCACACGGGAGAGAAATAAACGCAGCTAGACGGATGGGTGAGATTTTGTCTGGCCCCCATCGCGTACGTCATTGGTATTGGTGGCTTCCACACTGGCACACGCACTGCACATCACACACCGATTTGCACATCCCCGGTAGTTCCACCAAAAAAAGCAAAAACAAAAAAAGCACGACGACGACAGAACCGAAACGGAACCCCCACCTTTCCCTTCCCTTTCACTCGCTGAACCGGATGGAACGATGGTGACGGTGGTGGTTCGCTTTTCCTTTTTCTCGAAATTCGAGATGAAACTCCCCTTGGCACCAGTCGGTTGCCAACACACGCACACGGGTCCTCACACACACACACACACATACACATCAAAACGGACACAGACACAAATGCCACAAACGCAAAACGCCAGCCAATATGTGTGGAATTTCGGAGACGTACTCTTCTGATGTCATCGCACCAGAAGGGTGCGTGGCGTGGGCGCTCGAAGCCTCGTCTTGAAGGAGAAAGGAGAAGGAAGAAAAGAGGTGGAGAGGGGGGGGAGAGATAGCTACACACGGGATTGCAATCTGCTCTCGAATCGCCAGCACCACTCCCAATCACCCGACGGAACGGTGGATCGTTGCACAAAAACCCATACTTACTTGGTGGTATTATCCTGCGTGCCCGTTGCGGGTGGAGGTCCTGGCCTTTACGGAGTGGGGGGCGACACGGTGTGGGCGCTGCAGTACGCAAACGGTCGGCTACAGGTTCGCGATGGAGGTTCTCGCTAACCCGTCAGAGGCCATTTTACCTGGACTTGACGTTCGTTTTCTTTTGTCCCTCTTCCCTTTCGCACTCTTCGTTGCCGATTGCTTCTTTTTGCGCGAACACGGGTACCGCGACGGACACGGTATTTGACAGTTGGTTGTATCGGAGATGTCAAGCACGATGGTGGCTTGCGAGACAGAATATCAAAATGATTGGTCATGTTTTGCCTTTGGAATGAAAGGAAAGTGTTATTTGTTTATTAAATTTATATTCTTCAAAAATATTTAACCTATGCGTTTCGAAATACCTCAATGAAAATGATACGGGAATCTATTTCGCCTTGAAAAAGTACCATGTGATACGAAAATTTTTATTTTTATGGAAAGTTGGTGCTTCTGCGGTTTTGTACGTTGTCAAAAAACTTTTTTCGGCTATCTGGCCGTCTGGCTATCGAAGAAATGCCAATTTTACGTAGCACATTGACAATAATGCACGTATAAACAAACCTGTATCGATTTTGCTTCTGTTATTTTGACATCTGTGGCAAACGTCAACACCAACCGGAATGTTATTGTTATTTTCCCCTGTGAATCATTGCAAGCCGGATTTCGCTTTGGTCAGCGTGATAACCTTTTGCTGCTCTCGGTTGCAGCCATCTGCCCGTCCACCCCACCCCGAACGGGATTCAGCATGGGAAGCCAAAGGTATGTTTCGTTCGATCCCCTCCAGCCAGCGCCAACGGTTAACTACCATCATTCGATCGTTCACGCAGATTCTCGCTGCTGCTGCTCGAGCCGGGTGAAATCTACTTTGAGGATTTTTCGGTGGACGTCGTGCGGGAAGATGAACCGACCATGCTGGACGTTGCGGAGCTGCAGGCGAGCGGCCGGCTGAAAATGTGCTCCAAGTCGCTGGTGTTCGAGCCGAAGGGTAGCGTCAGCCTGCCGCTGATAAAGATCATGTACAAGGACTGCACGAAAATTGGCCGACCGGGCGAGGAAAGCGGTAGAAGCGACGGTGACGGCAGCCAGTTGGCGATACGGTGCCGCCAGTACAGCGAGATGATGGACGGGAACGTCGTGCAACCGTACCGGTTCGTACAGCGCGAGTGTACCTTCCTTTTCCACTTTCATTACGCGAAGCTGGACGAGTGTCTGCAGCAAATCTGTCAGCTGTACCGTGCCTCAACCCTACCGTCGTACGAGCAGAACAGTATGGTGAGTAAGGATGGGTGACTTGATTGGGCCACCATTTCTTATCCCGATCAAACCGAAACAATCAACCGCAGATCGCAACCATCGTGTACTCGCGGCACAGCCGCGTCAAATTCAATCCACTGTGGCTGACGAGCCTGTACGAGCGGACGATAGCAGAGTTCCAGGTGAAGACTATCAATCCGCTCGTGGTGAATCCGGGCCGGTTGCTCATAACCAACGCGTTCATATACGTCCAGTACTACAACAATCTTCACATGGTATGAGCTGGCCGTGTTTTGTGGCACCATCTTAAATAATAACGAGATTTTTTTCTCCCCGCAGAACTCTGTGTTCAAGATGAACATCCGGAGCATCACCGGTCTAACCAAGCATCGCTATCTGCTACGTCAGATTGGGCTCAAAATCCGATGGGACGCAAATTCCTCGCTTTACTTGGCGTTTCGCAACGAAACCGATCGGGACGAGTGTTGGCGGTGTATCACCGAACAGCCGGACTACGTTGTGGCGGAGCAGACGCCCGAAAGTATGACGCTAAAGTGGCAGAACGGGTACGTCTCCAACTACGACTATCTGCTGTATCTGAACGGGCTCGCCGACCGGTCGGTGGAGGATCTGACGCAGTATCCGGTGTTTCCGTGGATCGTGACGGACTACACCTCGTCCGAGCTGGACCTGGCCGACCCGGGGATCTACCGCGATCTGAGCAAACCGGTCGGTGCGCTGAATCCAGAACGCCTCGAACGGCTCCGCAGCCGGTTCGACGAGATGGCGGAACCGAAGTTCCTGTACGGGTCGCACTATTCCACGCCCGGCTTCGTGCTGTACTACCTCGTGCGCAAGTATCCGGAGCTGATGCTGTGCCTGCAGAACGGCAAGTTCGACCATCCGGATCGCATGTTCAACTGCGTGGCGGACGCATTTCACAACTGCCTCCACAACATGTCCGATTTTAAGGAGCTGATACCGGAGTTTTACGACACTAACGAGCAGGGCGGGTTTCTGCAGAACACGCAAAAGATCGACTTTGGCACGCGGTTCGACGGGACGCCCGTTGGCCATGTGGCTCTGCCGCCGTGGGCGCAGAACTCCCCGGCCCGGTTCGTGCGTGTGTTGCGCGAGGCGCTCGAGTCGGACTACGTGTCCGCCCGGTTGCATCACTGGATCGATCTGATCTTCGGGTACAAACAGCAGGGCCCGGCCGCCCACGCCGCCGACAACGTTTTTTACCACCTGTGCTACGAGGGTTCGGTCGATCTCGGCACGATCAGCGACCTGGCGGCGCGGCACGCGCTCGAGGTGCAAATTTCGGAGTTTGGCCAGATTCCGAAGCAGCTCTTCCGGACCGCGCACGTAGCGAAAACGCTGGCACTGCCGGTGAGCGTGTCGGGCGGACCGGACACGGTCGAACGGCCGCTGACGCTCCGCCTGGAGACGGAGTACTGCTCGCACAAGGACGAAATCACGGCGGTGGCGATAGAACGGCCAACCGGCAACATCTTCACCACCAGCAAGGACGGCACGATGACGTGCTACGGCATGGGCGAGAAGCGCAAGATACGGAGCGTGCAGCTAAGCGACCTACCGATCAGCTCCGTGCAGATTGCGTGCGATCGGTCCGTCATACTCGGCGTGTGGGACAACACGATGTACGTACGAGGCGAGCAAGGGCGGATTGGCCGTTAAATTTAATTTTTTGTTTTTTATTTCCGCGCTGTTTTTTTTGGGTTTCCCTTACGGCTGGCGTAGTTTAATCTATAATTTTGATTTCGGCAAGATTTCAAGCACGATCCGCGCGCACGACGATGCCGTCTCGTGCGTTTCCTACCTTCCGTCGCACGGACTGCTCGTGTCCGGCAGCTGGGATTGCAGCTTGAAGTAAGTTTTCATCCGGCTTCGTTAGTGAGCGTTGGTGACGGGAGCTTGCATTTGATTTATTTCGATAGAATCTGGAACAACTACCACAACGATTCGGTGGTCGGCTACCACGTGTTGGAGGAGAAGATCGTATCGGTCGACACGGCTACGGGCGAGCGTGGCGAGATCCGGGTGGCGGTTGGCTTACAGAGTGGCGAGCTGCTGCTGTACGAGCTGGACGCCCGGACGGTCAACCGACCGACGTCGTACACGCGCGACAACCACAAGGTGCTGCAACAGCACCGGGCCACGATCAACGAGGTAAAATTCAACGGGCGCGGCCAGCTAGTGGCATCTTGTGCCGACGATCGGCTCATGTACGTGACGGACGCGGATAGCCGGATGACCGTGTGCCGGAAGGAGCTGCCGGAGGTCGTGCGCTGTCTGTGCTGGACGCCGGACGGTCGGCATCTGCTTCTCGGCGACCGTACCGGCCGGTTGCACGTGTGGAACATGCTGCAGGGGCTGGTGGAGTGCGTGGTGGCCATCCACAAGGGTAAGCATGCAAGCGCCGTCAAACCGGTCCACGCACACGGATCGATTCACGTGCCGCTCGTTTCGTTCCAGTGTGCGTTTACAGACTCCAGTGCTTCGACGATGGGCGGGTGATCAGCTGCGGCAAGGACGACAATAACTACTGCATCAAGGTGTGGAGCGTGGCCACGTAGCGAAGGGCTTGTGATACGTTGCGCGTGCGGTAGTCGCTAACCATTAGCCTGGACTGTTTTATTACTTCGCGTTTACCGGGGCGCGATCGATACTAGCATTACTAAAAAAAAACCCTGCTCGAGCACGTGTTATACTGTGCCGCAGATTTCCGACTGACGCGTTTGGAACAATTGTAAGGTTATTAAAAAAAACAAAAGTCGCCAAAACACTACACGAAACAAGGACTTTTTCTTTTTTTAAATTTATTGCCAGTTTAATAAATACCATGCAAACGTGGTGTGTGTTTTGTTTGTGTGTGTGTGTGTTTGCCGACGGAGAAAGTAAAAATACCGATCGTTCGACAAGTGACATCAATAATTGGATTGAATATTAAAGAATGAGATAAAATAGGCTCGCCTGGCGGAGGCCCTTTGGTTTTTTTTTGTCCAATATGTTCTCATATGTGTACTTTTTTACGCTTTGTTCGTTTGTGACTGTACGCTTCACAAGGCGCGCGGCTCGCTGCCAATTGCGCGGCGCGCCGTTCCAAATTTCAAAAAACCAATTTGTGTTTCCTTTCCGGCGAAAGGAAGGGACGATTAAAATCAGGAGTCGACCAGAACGTGCCAGCGGGTGATCAGCTCCGACCGCGAGAGCGATTCGCGCATCTCGTTCCAGTGTATCATCTCCTCCGGGCCGCTCGAGTTGAGCCCCATGCTAAACCAACCGACCATCTCGTTCCGCTTCATGTTGCGCTTCGCGTACACCGACACGATCAGCGTCACGTCGTTCAGCTGGAACAGTGCCACCTGTCAGTGGGGAGAGAAAAAAAGAGCGAGATGGAGAGAGGGAAACACGGTTTGTTTACATCGAGACTGGGGAAACGTCAAAAGCCGGGCAGTACCTCAAAGATGAATGTTTCCTTAAAAAGCGGATTGGACTGGCCGCGCCGGGTGGTCGTTTTGGCCCGCCCTATCTCCTGGCCCATGCTGCTCACCAGGCACAGCTTCACGTACGTGTGCGGTACCTTCGGCAGCGAGTGGTTCCTAAAATGGCTGCCTTTTGCGATCTGCGGAAAGGTGGCATCGGGCCGGCGTTTGGTTATAGTGTGCGTTTACGCGTGTGTTCGATTGCGCTTACCTCCACCGTCAGGCGGCCAGTAATTGCGTTGTATCCTAAGCCGAGCAGCAGTTCCGGCACGCCGCCGTGCTGCATCGAGGTTGTTGATCCCGCACTGTCCGATCGGGCAATGCTCAGCAAGTCGCTGGTGGATGTGGTGTCCTGCAAGGGAACGGCTTTAATACGTGCTCTCGCCTCACAAACCGAACGCAAGCGCGCAACTTACCGCGCTGGAGCCGCGCGATTCCAGCGGCAGCCACAGGTTCGTCTCGAGCTCCAGGTCGATGTTGGCGAAGCTGACGATCGTCTCCCCGATCAGGCGCTCGCGGCGCATCCGCTCGCATCCATAAACGCGGATGCGCAGCCCCATCGAGTTCACCTCCTCCGGGTTGACGCGGTGCAGCAGGAAACTCTCCATAAACTGTGGGTTCTCGCCGGACCGGATTTTGGTCTTGTGCTTCTGGCGCTTGGCCGGCAGCATCAGCAGCCGGACCTGGGTGTGCGTTAGTTGGCCCTTGTCGCCACGAGACGCGATGCCGCGGGCCTGCAGCACATGCACCGTCATCTTCCGCATCGGTGCGTCGTACAGGAGCGAAATTTCCAACGTCCCGTTCGAGCCGCTGGTCGTGGTAGCCGCCGCTGCGCCGGTGTTGGTGGCGGTCGCCACCTCACCGTCCGATTTCAGCGACTTCAGATCGCTGGTATCGTACAGCGGCTCATTTGAAAATACTAAAATACACTGCGAAGGAAGGAAGCGCAAGAGACGTTAGGGAAATCGCACGGGCGAGAACTACGGCGAGCGTATCGCTTACATCGTTATTGAGGCTAAGCACATCGTCCAGGCTGTCCTGCTGCGTCAGCAGCGACTGCTGCTCGAACCCGGCGACCATCGCCGGCGGCGCACCGTCCTCTTTGCACTTCAAATGCGTCCGTTCGACGCCAACGGGGCCAGCATCGGTCGCCTTCATCCGGGACGCCACATCCCGCTCCTCGCTTTCCTTCGTCAGTTCCGGCAACAGCACGCCGTTCTTGTGCGCCCGGTGGTCCGCCAGGCGATCGTTGCTAACGTGCGCGTCCAGCGAGAGGCGCGTACCGTACTCGAGGTTCACCTCGGTCGAGCTCCCAGAGCTGCAGTCGTTGCTCGAGTGCGGCATACCGATCTTGCCGCCCTCGGCCATCGCCAGCGGGTCGCGCGACGTGTAGCCATGCTTGCCACCGGACAGGATTTTGTTAAAGCTGTTAAAGTGCGGCGGCGTGGTCGCCGCCGACGTCCCGATCGTCGCCGGGTGGTCGAGGACGTTTTCGTTGGTGTGGTAGCAGGAGATGCTGCTGAAGCTGTCACCGCACGGTTCCAGCTTCAGCCGGCGCAGCGTATCGTCCTCCGAGTCGGAGCTGTTATTGCCATCGTACGCAAATCGATTCCCTGCCAGGCGGAGTTGGGTGAGTAAATATCGGCATTTACGGTAGGCTTTGCACACCGCCAGCGCAATACTCACGGATGCGGTGGAACGTTTTCTCCGCCAACAGATGCTCGTCGAACGGCAGGAACGCGGGCGGTGCCGCCCCGAAGCATCGTATCTTGTGGACGTACAGAAACAACACCAAGATGAGCGCGACAAATCCCAAAGCAAAGCCGAAAAAAGTTGTCAGTTCCATATAGGCTGCGGTGGGGCGAAAAAAAAGGACGAATTTAAAATACCAGTTCGCCTGGGATGGTATGCAATACGAGCAATGCGAGCAGCGAGACCTACCTTGCAGGCGGTCGACAAAGTTCACGTCGTTCAACTCCAGCTGGTTGTCAATGCCACCCTCCACGAACTGCACCATCGTTGTTTGTTTGTGTGGTGTGACAGGGTTCTCAGCTCCCTCCTCGCCCACCGAAGCTTTAGGTCATCCCGAGACGGACGCCGCACGTTGCGCCGATTGTCCCACGATTCACTGCGCTGATTGTGCCCGCTTGCCAGGACGTGGTTGCTGTTGCCATTTACTCACTGGAAGAAACACACGCCGAAGGATAACACGGCAGCACAGGTGTGTACATCTTTCATGACCTCACGTCACAACTCCCGCACATGCAAACCAAACCACATCGGTAGGAGCCCATTTCCCTAGCCCTACGCACGTACCTCCAGTGCTGGAGATGGGATTTCTCCAGGTCCACGGGTTTCGGGTTCTGTTTACACAGCCGTGCGCCGTGCAGCGTACATATTTTTCCGATCGTGCCCTTTTTGCTGTGTGAACTTCAAAACGCGCACATACAGGATATTTGCATTTTCCATGCGAATATTGATGCATGCCAAGGCAGTGCGCCGACGCACTCGCTGACAGAGGTACGTGAGAAGAAGCTGTCGGTGCAAGTCTTATGGCACCGCGGTTGCTATAAAGCCGTGTGAACTGGGTTTAAGAGTTTTCCGTACCTTCCAGATTATTCTTATGGCACGCTAGCTCGGCCGATGAACCTCGTGCGTTCATTCCGCTATAAAGCTTTCAGACACGCCTTCGAGAGGCACGGAGTTCATGGGTAAGGATGAAAGCTTTCGTATAGTGTAATTGAACCACCAATGGGTCAGACCGTTTGCGGAATAGATATTGCAGCGTTGTGGACTATAACTGATATGATGGATATACTTCAGCTAGAAGATCTTGAGAATACTCTTTTACATCCAAATTTGCTGGAAATTCGCAATTACAAAAAATTAAGAAATATTAAAACTTTTTTATTTCCCCGGAGATAAACAATGCTACAATGCAATGCTACTGAAAATCCCCATTTCCCACGCGTGTAATGTAACAGATGATACCCGCATGGGTGAAAAAAATGCCACTTCAATCTTTTGACCCATCAGTTGACCTCTTGATAGGGCAATCTGTCGCCTGTCAGTCTGTCTTTGTTTTATCGAGTGACGTGGACTTTCGCCCGAAGTGCCTACGGATGTTATCGATTCGTCCACAATGGGAGCGAAATGAACAGCCCAGCGCTGCCCACCACCCTCCCAGAATCCCCCGCTAGAGGTGTTCAAACGCCACCAGGGTGCCGCACTTATCGGTAAAGTTCTTCGCCGCCTGGAACTGGCCCAGAACGGATCAATCCATCACGCAAACGGGTGTTGGGGAAGGATAAATATGGACATCACAAAATGGGCCAACTTTGGGACCTGGGACTGGACAAACTTGCCGTCCGTTCGCCAAGGCGTTCCAATAAATCCAAACGATGGGACACAAAACCTATCCGATGCGAAGTTGTGCCACTTCCAGGTGAGGTACATTTAAATGATTGATAGTTTGAGGGTGCTGTAGTAAGGATGGTTATCCTTGCACGAAGGAATCCTTGAACTATTGTTAGAAGATATAAACTTCCTTTTCTTTCATAACCATGTTTATACTGCGTATTATTTAATGGCACGTGAATCAAAATTAAGAAATTTATAGTTCGTATCGCACGTTTAGACTTTGATGGCGTAGACACTGACATAATCGAGGATCTTTATCAAACAAGGAATCTAGTGGAATCGGAATCCAAACATATTCCATTCTAAAAGCATTTATGACAGTAAAAAGCCAGAAGCAGCAACAAAGTGATTGATTTTTTAAGGCTTCTGGTCGAAGTTATCGATCCTAGAATCCACCATGCTTCCAGGAATCCTGGATGAAGGACATCAAAGCTACTCCTTGCTCAATTCGCATATCTCCACGAACAATGGAGGTTCTTGTAATCGTATTGATGAAATATTGATTTACATTCAAATGATGGGTTGCTATCCATTGCGAGCGTAGAGAATGCTTGCCATGTCCGCCGCTGTGGCGAAAAGTGCTGTTTTGTGCGATAAACTGTGTGTGAGTTGAATATACAATCGAACCGGAATGAGTGCAACGAGCTGCTCGGGATATTAATAAGTAAACCCATCTAGGAAAGCGATACGTGTAGTTCAGAACGTCTATGGTAGCGCTGAGTGCTCTCCTAGCCTAGGTGCGGCCACCTCTCGATCAGCCAGAGCCAGTTTGTAGCACATTCCGGCGCTATAAAACGGCCCCGAACATAGGCTATAGCTACAAATGGTTATTATACATAAGGCATGTCCTTGCGCGCGCGTCCCATTCCCAGGCCAGCACGTTCCGAAACACACAACAGTTTTCGCTAGTCTAACCAAAACCCGCCCGTCCTGCGGCCGGCATTGCGACCTTTTGTGCGCTTGTTCTCCACTTCGGCGTGACGATGGAGAACATATAATGTACCAAAGGGGCCATTACGTCCGCCCCGAGCTGCCCCAAACCGGCGGCGGCCACATCCGCGGAAACTGTTTCGAGTTCTGTGTAAGTCGGCCCCCTCGGGTGGGTGTTGAAACAGTTGGCAAGTTCGCGGTTTCTGGGTAGGGGAGACCGCAGCAAGGGGACGGCTTGTGCCTGCCGTTAGGCCACGCCCACTCTCTACCGATGGTGCTAGTTGTCTCGCTCTTGGGACGGCCGAGCGAACGCCGATGGTGGCGCGGGATCCCCATAACCCCGGATTTAATACACTCACACACGCACGCTGGGTGGGAGGTCAAACGACACATTTGGTACCTTGTTGCTCCATCGGCAGATAGGCCATTGGTGATTCTGTTGCACGGTTTACAACACTTCTGGGAGGCAAGGCAAGTGGAGTTCTTACTCGCGGATGATGCCGCCGGGAGTCGGTACCGGAGCTCGGAGGAGTTGGTAGCACAGCAAGGTAGTGCACACACAGACTCATCCCGGACTGATCTGTACGCCACGGTTTTTCTTCACCCAAGGACGCCATGGAAGTATGTCCCGTCGGAGACGGCAGCAGCAAAAACCACATCCACATGTACACACCCATCGTAGGCCCGGCTAAGCCCGACCCGCGGAATCACATCCTGCTCCCGCGTGTAACAGTGTGATAATTGATGCTTCGGTACATCTTCGGGACGCTTGTTGTGCACAGCCAAATATAGCGCAAAAAGCTAGTACATGTAGCGCTGGACCGAATAACAGAAACGATTTAATTGGTGGAATGCTCCTGCATCGCTAGGCTCCAAGATCCTCGCCACTCCTTAAAAACCCGCTCTTGACTAAGCAAAGCGGTCGTATATCCTCTGCGGGGGGACTTGGGAGGGGGAAGACTTTCGATGTTCGATCGGAAAACCGGTGCGTTGTATAACGACTTGTTCGGTGTGTGTGTGTGAAACAACAAGTGCCAGCGTTTGTAATCTCTTTCACCTGAACCGTTCGGCACATAATTAACACCTTCTGGTTCCTCGGGTTGGGCTCTTAGTTACAGTTTTCAGCTATGTACTCACGGACACTTACGGAGATAGCTTGATTCAACTGCATCTAATGCCCGACATACAATTTGCGCAAAGTTGACAAAAAGTGTCCTGTGAGCGAAAATGTTTAACTTGTGGTGAATAATATCGCGAGCTATCGACTAGTTTTATTAGCTCAGGTGTCAAATCTCAAATCTAATTTTACTTACAGCTGCAGATTGGATCATGATATTTTTAGTGACGTTTGTTTTCAAATTGAGCGCATTTTGGTCAATGCTGTTAATATAAATAAATTTTACTTTGCTGATAGGCTTACCACAAATATTTACATCTATTTGTAATTCTTGGCGAATTTTTGGTTGTTTAAAATTTAAAATT
>JXXB01035040.1:0-14466 GCA_000956275.1 Anopheles koliensis | reverse complement strand
GAGAGAGAGAGAGAGAGAGAGAAAGTGCGAGAGATTCGCAGAGAAACTGGCGATCGTCCTCTTCGTCTAAGAGGTGTGTTAGTTGTTAGTTTTTAAAGAACACTTTCCCTACACTTCTCAACTTTGCGACACACCAACAAATGGTTTACAATAAAGAATAAGAATTGAAACATATTTCACTTTATGATTTCTCACGAGATGTGCGCTTGGTGCAGATCAGAATAGAAACAAACATGACTAATGAGTCTCCTGAGACCATTCAATTCAATCGTTCTCATAGCCGTTCAGCCACAATTCTGCACGTTCGAAGCAACCACGGTGCAACGTTACGTTGCCATGGTTTGCTATGCTGTTTGCTCCAAACCAATTGCGCTGAATTGGTCCCGCGCTCACCGCGCGCGAATGTTTTGTACACCGAGTTGGATTTTAAATTTAATAATTACATTGTCCCCGCTAAAACATTGTCCACACGCTGGCCTAGAGCCAGAGCGCGTTAGCGAGCAACTTGCGACACTAGAGACACTTGGTGCATAATCGCAATCAAATTAGTGCCCCCGAAAAACCACCCGAAAAGATCGAACGTTGCATGGGCACCAGCGACGATGGTGTGCTATTGAAATTGCTTGATTAAATTACTAGAAACACCGAGCAGAAGAATCGACAACCGACCAGGAACTGAACCATCGACACTATTTTGGGCACGGTGGCCTTGGCATTGGCAAACACTCGGCAGCGTGGAAGAAAAGTTTTATTCAATTTGATCGGACTGATCGATTTTCACGCGCGGAAAACGCTCTGCGCTATGCTTTGTCCCAAATTGCACAAATTTAATTCCCTTTCCTTGATCTAATAATGCGAGTGAAAAGAATTGCGAAAAACACAGCCACAGAAGAGGGCTGTGCTCCATCAGCTCAATGCATCCCAGATCGGAAAACCGACTGAACCCCATTTAAAATAAGAGAGAGAGACATAACAAGAGAGAGCGAGAGAGAGAGAGAGAGAGTGAGAAAACAACGGCTACAGCACAACTTCAACACTACCCGTTGTCCAAACCGATAGGCAAAATGATACAGGCGATAACGAGACACAGCTGTGTGATCGAGTTGTGGGCCAGAAGCTGTTGTATCGCGATGGAACTGAAGAAAAGCGGCATCAAAAAGGTGATTATGTTGTAGCAGCAAGATTGTCAGAATCCCTTCCGTTTAAGCATCGAACAGAAAGTGCCTATAGTAATCAAACCGTTTTCGAAGGCTCGTTTCACATAAGCAACCTATCAATAATAGAGTGAAATGTCTTCATCAGTGGAAGGTATCGGCAATAAAGCGGGAGGAACCGGTCCAGTCCTTCAAAAATGTTTCTCCTGCGAGCGTCAGTGTCACCCCACCACCAGTGGCTAATTTGTCCGGATAAACAATGTCGATTCCGATATACGACGAGTCGCCCAGCCGATGGCCGCTATGCTAATGCCGCTAATACCATATTAACCCAAATCGTTCGAAACTCGCCACTTCTCGCCAGAGATCTGTAGTCGTGGATAGGCATGGGCGTTGTACCGCTCCCTTTTTCAAGCAACGGAACGGAACTTGAACTCGACCGGCATCTTAAAATAAAGACTTATCGTCTTAGCGCGCATTCCAGTTTTAACGTCTCAATCTCGTGTGTCCGTGATGGCGGGATTATTTAGCCAGCCGTACGGCGATTCCAGTCGAGTATCTCACCGCGTGGATCGATCGTCGATTTTCGACTGCCAGTCAGTAGCAGATGATTTCATTTTAGACTTTCATCGATTAGTGCGCCCCTGCTGGCTTCGAATATTTTTAGTCAAATATTTCCTCAAAACTAAAAAGCTTCAAAGCTGCCTGGCTGCACTTATGCTCCGGTGGAACGGAACCCTTCGTCGCGGATCCGGCATACATGCTGACGTTCTCACATTTTCCTTTATTTGTCGTAAATTGATGAAAGAATGGCGATTGAAGCACAAAAGGAAATCGAATTTCTCGAACCCACGCCCCACCCCTCGTGCCCGTCGTTCGTTTCCGGCACTCGCACTCGTCTCGGGAAAACTCCCAGGCTCACGGGCATGGGCAGCTTGCAAATTGAGCTCGTCGCTACTTTCGATGGCGATGGCAAGGGCACTTGGTAAGGGAAAAGCTTTTCTGTCTCTTACAAAGCGTGACGGTCCGAAATCGAACCGAAAGCGAGGGCGGGAAGGAACGAATAAATTTCCTCTAACGAAGGACCCCTTCTCGGGGAAGTGTTACCGGGGTCCAAGAACCTGGGTGCTATCGGAAATCCTCGGGTCGAAAGTTTGTGTCAAGTTCATGGCTCAGCTTTTCTTTATTTTATTCATGAATTTTTTCACCTCTTCCGTTGCGCGATACTTGGTGCGGGGTGTTGTGATGTTATGTGGGAGGACCTTCTACCGATCGAACCTTTGCCACTCATTTCCACCGTACGACCTTCCCGGGTTCTTCAATGTGCACGCCGTGAATTCGACGGTGGCCGGAATAGCCCGGAATGTGCATGGCAAAGGTTTATATTTGTTGGATTAAATTTGACATTATGGCTGAAATTGATAGTGAAGCAGCTATTTCCGGAAACCTTTCGTTGAACCCTTTACCATCCTTGTCGAAGGACCGAAAACCGAAGGACGTCATTATTTGGTGAAATGCACATTCGTTCGGAGTGTTTCCGTGAGCCTCCCATGTGGGATAGGATTCGATTTGGCGCAGTTTGATCATTGCAATCGTGAAAGATTTCATTTCCGCACGCAATCGTCACTCGCTCTTACAGACGTTTATTTCCACAGGCTACTGCGACCCGCATGCAGGATTTTTCTATCCCGTCATGATGGTGAATCGTATGTTACACAAATTAAAATTGTTTCAAACTTATGTTTCCATCGACAAACTCCGGTTTTCAGAAGCATAAGCTGTGAACCATCCACCAAAAAACTAGGGTAGAAAGTATTTTTCCCGAGAATCCCGAGAAGTCAACGGAATGTAAAACGTTCCTTAAAAACAACCCCCAAAGATAGAGCAAGAGGGATGTGTAGATAACATAAATCTTTATCAATATATTCACAACTGCTTCCCTCGAGCTTCCGACCATCACATCAAACATCAAACGGGTGTGTGTGTGTGTGTGTGTGTGGGTGTTTTTTTTTGAGTCCCCCATAATTATTACCCTCTCGCCGATATGCTACACGGGCAGCATCTCCTGTATAGCACCGTCTTAATTTGAAGCAGTAAATGCATGACTGCAACTAATTACATCATGCATCCCTTGCCGACATCAAACGTCCGGGTTTCGTTGCTGCCGGGTGAATGTGTGTGTGTGTGTGTTGTGTGTGTGTGTGTGTGTGTGCTAACTTAAGTGCGAGAGCACCCAAAAAAGCGTCATGTATAAAATTGACATCAAAATAACCTAGTTTCGTTGCAAAAAGCGGTTGCGCTTCCGGCGGGCGACGATGTGGAAGTGTTGGAAAATCAAGAAAAGTTGTTACTTGCAGTCAAATACTTCAATGTTGCCATGGAAAGTGAGCCCATCGGGGCGGCGTCATAGTTCAAATAAATAATGTTAACGATATTGTTTCGCTCTAGTAAACACTCACACTGTGGCTGCAATTAATATCCAATTAGCTGGGTGTTATCATACTCAAACCCTATCAGAGCGCCCTGCCGTCCTGTCCCCGACTTGCCGGTCATGAATAAAACACATCCCTTACGCGATAGTACAGAAATCCAATGGTGACCGAAGGGTGGTAAAGTTGGTGGGACTACAATAACTATTAACACATCTAACCCACACGATGTACGGATGGAAATAAAAATCAAATTTTCTTATGTCTGTGGCGAGAAGAAAAAAAAACCCATTCATTCCAATCGTGCCCAATCGTTCCACCGGCTTCGTCTGGACAGAAGCAAACACTCACAGCCAAACTAGTAGCGTAGTGAAAAGCGTTTTCATGTTTAGAATTCGTGTCACGTGTCTTAATTTCACTTAGCGACCAAAGGGTATCCAAACGGTTCCGAGCCTGAAGACGGTGACCGTCACGTGCGAAAAGAAAAATTAGTAAGGTTGGCCATATTTTACACCCGTGAACCGTGTCGGGACGGGTTGGTCGAATGCGAAAAGCTCGTCCACGGACAAGTGGTGCTAGTTGGTTGGTCGTCGACTTCTTGCAGGTAGCCGAATATTGACTGCTAGCTGATACCGATGGGAGGGAGTCGAGGGTGGGGAGATACCGGGTGCATGGATAAAAGCTTACCCGTGTGTGAAAACGACGCTCGAAAACGACCATCACCAACGCGGGGCACGGTGCGAGAGCATGGGTTTGGTTAGGTGGCCGCACGGGGCAAAGCAAACTGATGGAAAATTAAGTCTCAATTTTATTTCAATAAATATTTGGTATAAAAACCAGACGTAAGCGATTTTATTTATTTTTCTCCGAAGACCGTATATCTTGCGGTTTAATGCGACCGAACGAGACGATGGGTATTGGGAAGTCCACCCTACACACCTGGAAAGGATATCAATATATTTTAAGTACTTATTCGTGCGCAACAATTCCTGAACCGTTTATCAATGAGACAGTTTGCCGATTGATTCACAACACCATGGCCTTCATAGGCAGAGCTGTTAGCAAATTTGATCCTCATGTTTTGTAAATTGATAAAGTTGATAAATGGATAGATTGATACATTTGATGTGATGTAAGATTTGTAACGAATCGCTGCCTTTCGTAAAAAAATGACGAACGAACGAATGTATAAGTGACGAACATTTCTCTATGCCTTGAAGAGATTTGTAGAATAATTACATAACCCTATCATAGATGGCGTTATTCCAAGGTTGACTGTGATGTGCTTCATGCTTCTAAACAGATCTACCTGCCGCTCAACAATTTCTGTAATAACGAAAAATGTTACAGTGAACTGACCATATTTAAAAAACTTTTCATCCTTGCACTTCAACACAGTGCTTGCTTTTACTTCTCATGCACCCATTTCCCCCCAACACGAATGGAACGAAAGTCAAAAAGACAATATATTGGTTATCACGAATGGCAAAGGACTTTTACCTCGCAAAAACAACAATAAAAAAATCCACAAAGAGCCAAAGGCTTCGAGGGAAATTGTGTCACGCCACACCAAACACCAGTCGCGCCGTTCGTACCGATTGGGTTCGTCTCTTTAATGCATGCACAAACAATGGCGTTCCATCCCCTGGTTCTATTCACCCTCTGTCTCTCTTTCTCTCTCTGTCTTGGTATCTCCCTCTGCTCTCGTTTTCCCCCTCGCTTACCATCAAATATGCTATCCAAACAGACAAACCCCATGTCCAATGTTTGAGGTCAGTGAAAAAGCTGCGGAAAAAAGTCAAATGTGCTATTTCATCTCAGCGCGCAGCTTTGCGCACTACAATGGCGTCTCGCAAATGCTTGCTTTTCCACTTGGGCGTTTTTCACCAACGGAACGTCAGGAAGGAAGGCCTAGGAGTTCCATCCCCCATCCCCCCTCCCCCCGTACGGTTTTTGCGGAAGCGTTGCTTTCCAAATGCCCAGCGCTTTGCGCCGGTTGGATTCGATGCTTTTTATCTTTTAATATATTTATTGCTCCTCTCTCGGTCTGGCGCACTCATTTTTGGAGATGCCTTGTGCCGCTTCTTACGGCCTGCTAGTTTCGCCTGGACTGGTGGGTTGTTTGTGGCCTGGACTGGTGGTGTTTTGTTTTTCCTTCGCTTTGTATGTTTTTCTTCAGCAAAGCGAAGAAGAGCGGAGCGCCCCGCGTTCTCATGAAACTTTTACATCAGAACACAATGGCACTGAATGGCGGGAAAATCGATCGACCGGGAAAAAGGGCTTCCACCCGAAGGAAGCCGGAAAGCCGACGGTAAAGCAACAAAAAGTAGCCTCTCCTTCCTAACGACGCGCAATGACGAGGCTGTTTGATTTTATGCTTTCGGGAAAAACAAATGAACGTGACAGTTTTTGCCGCCCCCGGCGTATGTCTTGTGTTCCAACTCCTTCGGGAAAACTCCTTCCCCCTCCCCCAACACACTCTATTCCGCTTTCTTTCCCTCCACCATTGTTGACATCGACGCCAAAGACTCCATTTCCCAAGAGGGTGGTCAATTAATGGGCTTTTAATATCGATTGGAAGGAGAAAGTTAGCGCCGTAATGAGGTTTCCTGGGATTTTGTTCCTCCCGTTCATTATAATTCGGCGACTGGCTGCAGTGAATCAGTCCTAGCACATAGTGAGTGAAGTGTGGAGATGGCAAGGCGAAGAAACAGAGGATTCGCCTTGCCAAAGCCTAATGAAGCCTAACTGCCAGAGATTAATTTTTGCACCAACAAAGATGTCTCCTGTTGTTGTTGTTGTTGTTTTTGAGCGCAAAGAAATAGCGTGCAAAACAACGCCAACAACATCATTAACTGTCGCGCTTGTATTCTGTTCGAACGTTTTCATGTCAAAGTAGGCTGTGAATTTTGCTGTGCCTTCAGTCACGACGATAAACTTTGATACTTACGCTCACATATTGTGCCGGTGTTCTATAGGTTGACCAATCTTCTGTAAACTTGAAAACGTTGAAGGTTCTGGTTTAACGTCGCAATGAATTTGGTGAATGCGGAATAATCCATTACGTGGAAGAGCTTAACACAATTGTGCCTCTCGTGCACATTATTGTTCTTCCCGCTTATATACGTGAGTGTATGTGTGTGTGTATATGTGTGCAAGTGTGTGAAAAATCCGTCATCGCAAGTGGCAGTGTTGCGAATGATGATGATGAATTTATTGCATATTAATTAATTTGCCATTTAACATGCGCGAAATGTATCAACTCGATCGGATTTCGTTGATTGTATCGCAGATAATCAGCATTGAAGATGGACCGGCCCGCTAGTGGAGCAATATTGACTGATGCGTCAAGCAAAAAAAAAGCAGCATGTTGAATTGTGTAGGTGTATTCAACAACTGGATTTTCATTTCGGAAAGCACATTGATTCCGTGCCGTCCGCAGCGAAGTGGCCTTGGTGGGTCCCACTCCACATAACATAAAGCGCCTCTTTCCGGTGAATAAATCCATCGATTTAGCACAAATTGAAATGGTGGTGGCCACCGGCGCCACGGGCACTGGCAGCGTGTGGATCGATTATTCAGTGTGCGCGCCCGATGATTACCGAGCGGAAAATCTACGCGCTCAGCGGCCTGGCTGCCAGAAATGGTCAACGGACGGTCTTTCGAACGCGATGTTTCATTAATTAAGCGATTGCAATATTGGGTTGCATGCAGGTTTTGAACGAATTCGCGCCGAGAGTTAAGAGAGGCGGTGACGCACAAGTGTCGCGTTCGCCGAAACCAATGGTAACTTGATCGGATATTGGTTTCAAGCTGGTTTGAAGAGAAACTCAGTTAATTATTAAAAAAACACACACAAATGTGGTTGCTTTCCATTTCAATTTTACAAGAACGATTGTGCTTCGGATTCAACGATACGATCACGAAATAATTGCTAAAGTTTTCCAAATTCTAATTAAGATTCTCGCGGTACACGCGGTCACATGCTAACCGGCCCTGGAGGTAAATTCATAATGCATTCATGCGCTCTCTCCACAACCAAGCAGTTATTCAAATGCATCCTGCCCTCCCATGCTGGTAGTCATTGCACAGTCGTGTGGTGCCCGCTCGTCCAACCCCACTGTTCAGTGACAAATGAAGGGTTGGTTGGGTTTGGAACATTATGTTCACTTTACAACAAATTGTACTTCAACTCGAGCCCATGATGCCTGAACCTACCGGCATGAGTCGTGCGCACACATTCTAATGCAACCGAGGAGCAAGAGTAAATGAAAGTGGCCACACGATGCGTTTACAGTGTGATTTCTTCCCGCCCGGCAAAGTCAAAGGCTATTCCACGGGCTCCTGGCCCGTATCGGGTAAACAGACAGCGTGCGTGCATGCGTGCGTTCGTACGTGAATGGAGTGTTTAATTTGTGCGTTTGCATACGCATTGCATCGATGGAAATTAATACTATGTCCACACACCCGGACTGAGTTCGTGTGCCAGCTGGCCGGTTGGCCTGATGAGGGTATCGATGGCCGACGGGAAAAGGGGTTAGAAAACAAAGAGAATTCCTCAACAAATACACACCACCGGTGACATTGGGCTCCCGCATTCGATTTTTTTTTATCGAGTAGCAGAAAACAAACAGAATTTTGATTCCCTCCAATTTTTTTATATATTTACAGTAGGAAATGTTCAAAACCAGCCGAAAAACGCGCGGTAGGTTTTGATGGACAATTAGAACGGAAGACCTTGCTGCCTTGTTGCCTGATTATTGATCCATCATTTGTAATTGTACAACAGAGCCAAAAGATGGATCCGAGAACCGTGCGCCGAGAATAGTCCATCCTCTTGAGAAACAAGTCAATCGCCTGTACGCTGGAGGGCGTGAAGGTGAGAAATCGGCATGACTTCCATATACCCTCGTGTGCGGGTGAAACTTTCCAACTCTTCCTTTCTTTCATCGCCAGCGTCAGGATGCTCCTATCCGGCGGGCATTCGCCGGCTACAGAAAAGCTTCACTGTGCACCTTTTACAAGAATCTCTTGAGCCCGGCATCCCGTCGTTCACGTACCCGCTTTGCTCCCTTTAACCCATCGATCTAAATCCGATGTGTGCTGCTGCGGCGGCGGCTGCTCTGCGCTCAACGCTATCGATCGGTGAGAGAATATGTAATTGAAAACATCTGTATGATAGATACGTAGGGCGTGTTTGGGCTCTGCCAATCCCGAACTCGTCCAAGCTTCCACGTTTCCCCGGGAGGCGCAAAAACCCGTATGAGCTACGCCACCACAACGCCGGAACGTCTGACCGGAAGATGATTAAAGGGGAAGCTGTAATTTGATTCGAAGTGCTATCGTAGTAAGGGAAAAGTGAGCGAGCCGACAATCCACACTAAAAAAAAAAAGAAAAATCTAGAACGACTGTGACCACAGCCGGTGCGTCCGGGAGGAAAGGAATGAAACGGGTGGCGCATCGAATCGGACGAGATGTGAAAGTGTTTAATGTGATTAGACTCCAAGCACACTCTACCACCGAGATGCGCCGATTGTTGAGAGATTCGCATAAGCCGTCGTGCTGTTGTGTCCTGGAAAAAGCTGCAAAGTGCTCTACTTTCCCAACCCTGGTACGGCGTCTAATGATCTGGATGAGGACCGGACCATATGACACGCCGGGTTCATCATCAGCTGGCGAGCGTTTTGGAACGTTTGGCCCGTTTCGGGCCCCCCTGGAAAAGGGGTCAACTCACGTGACATTAGTGGTTCGTCGATCGGGTCGGTCGGGGAAGGGTGTGTAATGCAATAGAAAGCAAAAGCTTGTTTGTTTTGAGGATGAAGACAGGATAATCGCCTGCCGTTCGAGAGGACATGGGATGCGTGCGTGGAAATCAATGCGATCTGCCCGAGCCCTAATCGAGACAAATGATGACAAATGTGATTGTAAGTCTGTCTTTTATTTTGCAGCGTGGTTGAATTGATGCACACCGTGGAGGCACACGCTGGACTTGATTGAATTTTGTAGCCTCTGTCAGCTGCATGGTTGCACGATGTGCCAGCTGGTACAATTTGGCAACGACGAACGGGCTTTTGTGGCACTGTAAGCCAGCTTTACACAGCACAACAACAGCGTTGCTCGTTTATTAACAACAAAACCTCCGAATGAAGGCTTCTGCTCCAGAGCGTGTGCTGTTCGATCCGATGCAACGAATATCTGAGTAGGTAATATTAATTTTGCCCCAATTCTCATTCTACTCACACAAACATACACACCGGCACACAGACACATATATATATATATACATCCTCACAAGCAGCGAGAAATCCCATCGAATTGTAGATAGATGATTGTTTCTGTATGAGCTCCACCATTTGCCACGGAATCGTACCGTACGGTGCGGTTCGTGTGTTTCATAAAATATCCACTCGATCGATGTGCGATGTGTGCTCAACCAGGTGCAGAATTACGCTAGGAAAATGCAACATCAGCTTATAAATAATATCCTAACCTCACCATTTTCCCCTCCAGCGCCCATCCCCACTCGGTTTACTTCGATCCCTACATTCGATCGGCGCTGCAATGATATGAAATTGCACCACATGGGAGAAGATTAATTTCGATACCTGGCTTCGCAACTATTTTTCCACCACCAATACCCACTTTCACCTCTGCGACAAGCCACTTCAGGCACCGGTTCATGCAATCACAATAGGCATCGGGATGCGATATCTATTCCATTATTGGTTGGAATCAATAAATTGTTCCGCTCTTAGCAAAGGGCACCCTGTTTTTTGGTCGAACCATCGAGATGACAGGTGGTGTATATGAATGGAACCCTGCAGTGACTGGTTTTTTTTTGTTTCGTTTAGTTTTGTTTACAGGACACAACGACATACCGACGATATCGATTATTGAACGATGGGAAATTAAAAGTGAAATTGTTCCACCGAACCGAACGTAATGAAGGTAACTTAATGAGCTAATGCATCATTCGCTGTGATGGGTGGGAAGGGGGGAGATGGGGTAAGGAGGAGTGCGCGCAAGGGGTAATTGACTTTTTCGCAATGTAATTAAGTACATCTGTTTTAGACCGTGATTGCACCATCGAACATTTGCGTTACGAACGTGAACAATATTGACAAATGGAGCAATTTTTGTTTTTTTTTGTGTTCTATCCACTTTGTAACAATTTAAAATGGATGTGGAGCGTTGGTGTATTTTACATTTTATACTCAACTAAAGAGCGCTGCTATTGTTTGAGCTATACAAGCAAAACTGCTCAACGGGATTTTGTGGTTTGCCTCTGCGCCATACTTTAAATTCCTGATGGACGCTCCGAGATGGATGGGTCGAGCGTTGGTTGGTCGGTTGCAAATAGACAGAACGAGGAACGGGGAACAGGAACTGAAAAAACCCCCAAAGGGACCCAAACAACATGCTGCCAAAAAAGTGACAAAAAAGGAGAATAGGAGGCGAGGCTTAGAATGATTGATTGGTAAACATACTAATTTTCAAAGAAGCATCCATGCACACAAAACACAGCGTTCCGAAGCATCGAAAATCGTCTCACTCTCTCTCTCTCTCTCGCGCACACACACACAAACACTCCGCAAGCTGCTCAATAACATCCAATCAATCTTTTTCCCGCTTCTCGGCATCGTCTTCGGTCTGACACTTTCAAACTTGCCGTGCTTGAAAATTTGTCCGCTGGGAATCGAGCCATCTTGCGGTGTCGTCATCTTCTTGTGGTTTCCACCAGCAGCAGCGGTGGTTGACGTGCGACGCGCGAAACAAACGAACGGGAGGAGCGAAAATAGCTGCACGGTCAGCGGCCCGGGAAGAAGGGGAAGAAGGACAGAGCAAATCCGCCGGTGCACGGAGCCGGAACGGCCGCGAATCACTTTCAATGAGGAACGCTGATGAAGAGTAATGATTAAAAATCACCCAAAAACACGATCACGGATTGACAAACGATAAAGGATGAGATAGGGGGACGGTTGGGGAGGCTTCCAAAACCCGAAATCCTGAAATCCAAGATCACCCGACCGCAATACGGTGGAGGCATTTTGGTGTCCGTTTCGGCGGTTCATATATCACCCATAAAACACCCGATCACGCACCCGAAAACCCATTTATAATCTGTTGTACCGGACCGGACGAGCGCACCGGCAAAGGAAGGGGTGATGGGGAGGTGATGGATAAAATGAAAACCTACCGGCGGATAACACACTGGCACGTTGGAAATTGGACAGTTGCAAGACCAGAACGAGCACCCGAGCCCTCGATAACAACTCGCACCGCAGATAATCTTCCAGCCCATCGGAGTTCGGAGCATCCATTCGGTCGGCCAAATGGAGCGCTCGCTCGTCGGACGGTCATACGGGAAATGAACCGGCCTGATGTCTCGATGGTCATAAATAATAAATCGATTTATGGCTTTCGACATTTCTATCTCCGCGTGACGACAATGGCACGTCGAATGGTTCTCGCATCCGCGCCCGACGAGGCGGCTTGGTGGAAGGAATTTGTAACGTCCGCCGTGAGGAGGAGGGCCGGGACCAATTATACCGATACCGCGGGGTTTTTTTTTGTCAGCATTTTTTTTTTTCGTTTTGTTTTGTACTACCCCATCTTAGGACGGTGCCTGCATTTTTTGGTTCAAAATCGAAATCGAAAACGACACAAAATTTGACATCCATTTAACGCTAGAGCCGGAACGCGTCGATAGAAGATTGCACTAACTCGTCATAATTTAGAGCATGGCAATTGAAAAACCACCGCACTACCCACCATTAGAATCATTTATCATTTACCTAATGAACCCAACCCAATCATGTGACCCAGTTTCGCAAGCTCTTCCTCCAAGAGCCCAGCAACAACGATACTTGTAACTGTGACGATTGGAACTGCCATGGCAAAGGGGGATGCCACCGTTTGCACTACTTATCCATGCTGGCAGTGTGAGGCCTCTCTTCTCCATTTCCCGAGTTTGAAGGGTTTCCAGGGGCCGTGTCTTGTGTGATTCTCGGCATGCTTGCCTTCCCGACGATTTCCTGTGACGTGACGACGAATTGTGGTGGTGGTGGTGGTGGAGCAGGAGGCAGGGAGGGGAAGACGCTTCGGTAGTAGCCAAGGAAGTAAGGTTAGGTTCTAACTAAGCTTCGACCTGCTCGGTTCGGTGGGTTTTTGCATGGCTCGCTGCCTAGCATGCGGTATTAGGTTACCGGACTAAATTGAGTGGAAAAGAAACGACCGTGTTTATGGTATTTAATGTGTTTCTATGCTCTCTCTCTCTCTCTGTCTCTGCTTTCCGACATTTTGATTTCTCCACCCAAAAATCCAATCGCCGAAAACAACAACTACCTGACAGCGTAACATGAAAACTTTTCTTTCTCCTCAGAAAACCCACGTCCCCCGCGAGCTCCTTTCCGAGGACTTTCCCGCATCGGGAGCTGCTTGGCGTGGCGTGTTTGTGTTTTGTTTTTCCGGTTCCGCCAAGGCTCGATTGGTTGGCTGGTTGGCTGGGTTTGCTGGTTTTGGTTGCGGAGATCGTTTGCGCCACTGCCAGATAGACAACAGATTGTGCAATATCACCTAAACAAACGACTGATTTTCTCCAATTTCCAGTTCTGAGGCGGAGCGTGACGCTTCTTCTGAGGGAAGAATAAATGAAAACAAAAAAAAAATACAAAACCTTGCCTGTCTGTCTCCGCTCGGTTCGACTCGTCCTCGTCCGGCTAGGAAGCTGTCGTATCAAACGGGCGCACAGTTCCGGAGATATGCTAGACAGAACACGCGGCGCTTGAGACAACAAACATGAGTGTTATTATGTTTCGGAGCGACCCGACCGCAACGTGCCACGTGGTACTCTTCAATTTGGCCTTACCACAAACTGGAGACCAAAAGGCTGGGGTCGTTGCGACTCACGTTGCGAAATATTAAAATATGCCATATTGACGAACCAAATGCCAAAAAAGTTTACGCAAAAACATGTCCAAACGATAACGGATAGCTGTTCGGTTTTGGATTTTATAGCGACCGATGCTCCAATTCGGGATAGATAAATCTTCTGCTCCGCAGTGTTTATTGCGACACATTAGTCGCAAGTGATAGAACCAAGTGTACGTCCATAACCAAGAACCATAACCACCATATCAAACGTACCCGTTCATTACGTATGTCTATCGGAAGTGGTACTATCAAATTCAGCAATGATTGCGGCTCGTTGAGCATTCTCAATTGCCCAGAAATTTGCCAACTTCCCAGCGCTTACCCAATGCCAACAGCAACAAAAAAAAATGAAAAAAACAGATCCCCGCTCTGAGAAAAAATCCAATAGCAGCCGCCACTTTTTCATCAAGAAAAAGGGAATGATCGTTTATCGCATTTATTTCTCCACTCCTCTCACTGCAAAAAGAACATTCACTACTCTCGTTATCGATTACTCTTATCGCTTCTCGATAAGTGAGGTGTAAGAAAAACAGGAGCTGTGCATTGAATGCACCTTCCTATGCAAACCAGCTGCACCCAACACCGCAGCGGCAAATGAAATTGAATCCTTCATCGGTTGAAATTGAATCCATCCGATGGAAAGGCCCTCTCCGGCCGGGTCTGGTGAAACATCTTGTTCCAACAAAAGAGTACATTCCGTTTGAACTTTTACACACATCTAAGGGCGTTAGTTTCATGCTCTCTGTAGGCAACAACAAACACGGCATAGGCATACCTTAAATTGAGCTCAATATCAGCCAAAGGAGATTATAAAACGTCTGCTTTTTTGTTTCTGCTTTAGACATGCTTTTTTCATAGAAGACTTTATCGATAGCGAGATTAGGATTGAGCTACAGAGTTCTGTTCGGTAGAACGGATAAGAGATAGATAGAGAGAGAGAGAGAGAGAG
>JXXB01035003.1:0-11246 GCA_000956275.1 Anopheles koliensis | reverse complement strand
ACAAGTTTCGAAAAAAGCTGACAGACTAGCCTCTACTGTTTACGAATGAAAGAAGGGGAAAAAGCGGCAAAATAGCTCGCGCACACACATGCACGAACCGTATACATATACGATGCGCATGTGTGAGTCGTCCTAAATGTTTTCCCTAAGTCCAAAATGTCTTCCATTTTAGGACTGTCAAAATCCCATACCTCAACCCTACCCCTCGCGCCCACAAACTAGCTGTCAGTTGTCGGTCGGGCAATTAACATCCAGATCGGATCCAACCGATCCGCTGTAGGATGGGTTTTGAGCCTGGTTCGACTGCCCATCACTATAATGAATTGAAATATAAACAACGAAAACAGAACTGTATATTTTGTTACTTGTCTCAACGAAATAAAAAATTTTACTGCTACCAGTGAAATTATGTCCGATCCTCATGATGAACTCTGTCCTCCGAATCAGGAAGATGATGAACTTACACTACCTCGAGCGAGCATCAACAAAATAATAAAGGAACTGGTATGATACGGGTCTTCAATGAGGTTTCTATTTACTTATGGACAATTAATAAATGGTCTGTTCATGTTTAATAGGTACCTTCGATTCGAGTGGCAAATGAAAGCCGTGAGCTTATTCTGAATTGCTGCACCGAATTTATACACTTGATTAGTTCCGAAGCGAATGAAGTGTGTAACCAGCGAAATAAGAAAACGATCAATGCCGAACACGTACTGGAAGCTCTCGATCGGCTTGGCTTCAAAGACTACAAACAGGAGGCGGAAGCGGTACTAAACGATTGCAAACAAGTCGCTGCAAAGCGGAGACGACAGAGTACACGTCTAGAAAATCTCGGCATTCCTGAAGAAGAGCTGTTACGGCAGCAGCAGGAGCTGTTCGCCAGGGCTCGAGAGGAACAGGCTGCGGCTGAACAGCAACAATGGTATAGTGTTCAGACTGCAACGCTACAGAACGCAGAGCTTTACCAAAAACAAATGTCACAAGATGAAGACGATAGCGATGAATACTGAAAACAAAACTTTTGAATTATCTTAGAAACCTTGTATTGTATCATTGCAAAGAAAAAGCATTCGCTCGCTTTAACGCACGATTCCTGGATTAATTCGGTTACCATAATGTTGAATCTCAGTTAGGCGCCGAGATCTGCGAAGTACATATTTTTGTTTTACATATTCACATCAGGAAACATAAGGAAAAGAAAAGAAAGCAAATACACAATGAACACTATTCTTCGTGTTAAGAAATTCGGTATTATTATTCATGGGATAAAAAAATGAACATGTTCAGATAGCCAATACATCTGTTTCGTGGCTTAGTTGAGTCTGCAAATTGGAAAGCTTGTTTTTCAAAACTTGCACTCCCATTAGTACAATGTTTTCTGGTTTTAGGGCACCGGAAGATTCTACATTAAAGAAGAATTTGTTAGGTTTCAGCTCCCAGTTATAGTCAGCTTCGTCTGAAATTATTAACAATGTCATGTCATTAAACTTTATGTTGTAAAGCATTTATTCCACCATGACTTACATTTATCATCATCCAGTTCAGTGTGCTCGGATTTGGGCCATTCGTCGGGTTTTGGATATAATGTGTGTCTCATTGCATTGTCAGGGTCATATTCAAAGCTTACCCCGCATGTTGGGTTCCATTTTGCATGCTCTTTTCCAAACCCTTTCTTTGCGTACGCCTTTAGTTTCAACTCTTGTCCTTTTCGGAGCTTTATGATCAATATTTCATCCGTTCCCTCGCCGTATTCGTTGTCTTCGTCATCACGATGTCTGGATGTTACTGGCAATACACGGGGATCACTTGATTTGAGATCTGCCGTGGTCACATGCCTTGTATGTTCTTCGTTACACTTGACATCGAGTGTGAATTCTACGCTGCATTCATTACAGAAATCTAGGCAGGGACAATCGCGACTGTACTGCATACGATCGACAACTTCGTCGGAGATAAGGGGGATGAGTCCAACACGGTGGGCCAGGAATTCATCCGCCAGAACGGTAGTATTCGATTCCAGCTGTACCCAATCAATAGCAAGAGTTGGAGTTTCAGCGATAAACACCCGGCGCAAACTATTGGCGACGCTGCAAAACATTCACGACATAACCAAACATATCAACATCTTGTAGCATATAATACATATTTACTTACCTCAATTCAGTATCTTCGACAATAAACTTAACGTTCTCATCAGTTAGTTCCGAAATTGTTACCGATGGTTGGTTGGCGTACGGCATTTTTGCAATTAATCGTATAGATTTCCACAATTTAACGCCGACGCTGAAAAGCGCTTGTTTTTGTCAAATATCACATTGGTTTGCCTACCGGGACACTGATAAAGACATAATAAATAGCAAAAATGACAAAAAATCTGATTTATAATAACCAAAGTTTTTTTTCACTTAATATATATTTAATGCGATTGTAATTGATGGACTTGTATAAAATATCTTAAAAATTAAAACAAACAAAAAAATAATCAATCCAATTACCCGTGTAATGTTTCGCAGCGCTATGCCCGGTGGAAAAAATAATGAAGAAATTAAATGTATAGCTATATTCTTTTCACTAGTACAAACGTAAACAAACTTAAATACAATTATGACGAGCATAATATCCAGTGGGTTTCGCGAGGATTGTTCAGAGTTTTTATGTGATTTTGTGAAGTTAGAAGCACCGGACTATGAAACATTTTGCCAGGAATGGAAGAGAACCAATTTTCAGTACATATTTTTGTATGTTCATTGCGTTTGTGTATTGAGCTATTTCGTAAACAAGATCTTTTTACTTTCAGTGGCCGCAATTCGGATGCAGAGATGGCGGAATATTTGGGAGAAATTTTTTACATAGTGAAAAAGATTTTCTTCTCTGCAAAAAATCAATTCGAACGAATAGGGGCCTTCTACCTGCTTTACACGTTGTACTTTAAGCAACCATTGTTTATGTTCTGCAAAATTCGTCTCACAATCTCGGAATGGTGCATGATGAAAGATTTTGCCAAACGACCATACAATGGGCAGGAGCTGCCACAAATTACCGTTATATTATGGAAGTTGTTCAAATCGGATGCATTTCGTTTTGTACAGGATGAACTTGAGCGAGGTTTCGATAGATTTTTTTACAAAAATTCTAGTAGCAACTTTGATAGCTCGGATTCATTAAGAACACGCAAGGATTTAGAAAAGGAACTCGTGCTCCTCACAAAGCCAAACGGACTCATCAAAGCGATCGAAATACTAGAAATGGGTTACAACGAGATGAAGGAAGCATTAGATGGTAAGTGAAATGATACTTTTAATTATTTATTAAACTTTGTTGTATTGGTTTGATCGGCGATTCCACTGTGTAGAATTATGCTGGATCCTTAAGAGGGAACAATTCGTTCCAAAATGAATTTCTCTGTGTAAATAATCCTTCCTTGTTTTCTAGTTGATCACCGATTTCGAGATAGTTATCTTTAGTCGATGAGACGGGATGCCAATCTAAATTAGGCACATCACGACTGTTGGGATTGCTAGTGAATATATAAAAAATTAAAATTGATGCATTAAGCGATGTATAAATTGTGCCTTACCCGTGCTTTGCGAAATGAATCCACATAGTAGTCATTCTTTGGACGGTTTCATTTTCTGGATCGGTTATTTTAAACTTCGGTGCAATGAACGGACCGGTCAGCAGGTACAGCAAATCGTCGTGATGTACTGCACCGTACGGTGAATTGTTGGGGTAGTATAAATGGCTGTATCTTCCAACATATGAAAATTTGTATTGATACACTGTGGTGTATTTCGAGGCAAGAGATACCAGTCGATGCATCCCGAAACCAATCAATCCATCTGAAAATAGCTATGGAATAGGAACACATGTTAGAGCTCATCATCATACCGTGTAGTGAATGTATCAAGCATCTCACGTAATTCAGTCCTTGCAACGAGTTGTTCAAGCTTAGGGATGCATTGCCTAAAAATTTATCTCGTAGCATTCTGCTGATACATAGGCTTTTTTGTGTGTGACGTTCGAAAAGAAATAGAACCGGCGCTAATGTATCGAAGTTTTCGTCCAGCTCTTGGCGTAATGTAGTGTTCCTAAGAAAACTTACGGTTGGCGCTGCGAACTCATCTTTTGTAATCCCAGCAATTATTGGAATGCGCATAAAATTTCCCTTGTGAAATGCCTCTGTTGGATTGCGATCCAAAAACCGTTCTTGTCCGAAATCGGGTTCAACGATCGGCTTCCACAATAAAACTGGGTTCCAGGAAATGGTAAACATCAGCTCTAAGCTCCCAATGAAATCTTCGATCGATTTCTGGCGCAGGCATTCGATCATTAGTGGTATGGAGCTGCTGTCACATCCTAACAGAATCGCCTGTTTTTGAGCAAGTTCAAGTTGGTGGTTAGGTACTTCCCACTGTGCAGTTGGTGATGCGCTCATGATAATTGCGCGATGAAACAATCCTCTTGACATTGGTGATATCAAATGCAATGCTGTACTCATTGCACCAGCACTGTAGCCCATTAATGTTACTGATTCGGGATTTCCACCGAAGCTGGCAATATTTTCTTTTATCCATCGCAAAGCTAACACTTGATCCTTCAGTCCGGCATTTCCTGGGCAGTCGGCGGTACCTGTGCTCATGAATCCTAATGATCCTAATCTGTAGTTAATCGTTACGAACACTATGGGGTGATCCATGATAGTGTGCGGACCGGCAAATGTATTTGATTGTCCTGATAGCGAATAAAATCCGCCCGGGTGAATGTAAACTAACACATCATAAAGTTCAACGCGTTTTGCTTCACTCGGTATTGCAATTGTGTAGACGTTTAGACGTAGACAGTCCTCCGAAACTTTGTAGGTGGAATTAATTATTGGCTGAGGGCACATGGGACCGTCCTCTGTCGCATCGTAAGTACCGTTCCAAGGCACAGAGATAGGTACAGGTGGTTGAAAGCGAAGTTGTCCGATGGGCGGTTGAGCATATGGAATTCCCCGAAAGGCATAAAACTGCTTGCCCAAACGGGATTCCAAAACTGTGCCTCGAATGGTCCCATTGATCGTACAAACGATTGTTTGGATATTCGAGTGGTTGAAAGCAGTTGATAACGCCAAAAAAGGAAGTAATAACAGATGAATCTGCATTTTTACAGCACTCTTTATCATCTTTTCTGCGACACTAACGGTAGCGGTTGCAACACTTGTAAATACTTATTCTCGTCTGTAAAGCTTGTTTCTGACTGTGATGTGTGATGCATTTTAATGTAGGGGATTTTTCCAGTCATTTATTTTGCACCCAATGCAAGGTTATCTTGGAGTTTAAACCTAGAACCCTTGAAGGTCGCTTGAATATAATTGCGATGATGTTTTTAATAAGGAGAACTGGTTTCATCGTTTTCTTAGAGAGTAACGAAAAAATCACATTAATTAAATATTATTTACCATTTCACGCAGCTACTCTAAACTGGATCGTTTATTGTTTCTTTTACTTTTTTATTTTTTTCCCATTTCGCTCTCAATACGTCACATACATAACATCTTCTTAGATTTTTTAAAATGCATAGTCATTAAGTAAAGTAATTAACTCTAGTTAAATTGAAGCTATATGTATATGACTTTCTCATAGAAATTAAATGTAGCCTTTCTTTTCTTGTTCAATTCTACATTTTGTAAAGCTTAAAAAATGTAATTGAATATCCAAAAAATCACTGTTTCTCCTGGTTCCTGTATGAAACACAAGTTTTAAAATTTTCTCCGATTTACAAAAAAATTTTGATTTTACTGATTCCATTGAATGTCCATTGAATTTCACTAAAAACACAATGGTTAACGTACAATCAAAACTATAGTAATTCCTTTAATTATTTTATATGAGGATATATATAAAAGAGCGTTCATCAATTCAATACAGGTAATTGTGCTATCGCTCTTCTACGTACCAATTATTCAGTTTTTTTGCGTACTAATGATATTGGTCACTTGAATGATAAACATTGAATTACATAACTAACAAAATAACAAAAAAAAGTATTATAAAAGTTGTTTAAGAAATGAATCTGAATTGCAAGTTGTGTAAATTATTATTAAAAATGTAAATTCAAATAATAAAATTTTTATTACTAATACATGTAACCAATTCAAAATTATCGGAATTAATTTTTTTGTGAAACTAGTGAAATTTCTCGGAAAATAATTAGACTACATGGCTATAAAGAGTAAAGTGAAACATAATAAACATCGATTTGGCAAAAAACTTTTGGTGGTATGAATAAGACCAAAAATAAAAAAAAAACATAGTGCAAAGCATAAATAAGTGTATTTTTTTCATTGGATCTAATGTGCTGGCCCAGTGTTCAATACAAAATGGTTTACGACATCGCTATACGAGTCGAATGTCATATTTGACAACTGTATGCTCGGTCCTACTTAAGAATGAATTTAAATAGTTAACCCTGGCAATGAATCAACAAACAAGTAAATTAATCTAAAGATTAATTCTGTAATTAATAAAGATGTATTTATTCTTATTGATTATGTACGACAAAAAATACATAATGTTAGATTGTGGGTACCTAACGTAGTTTGGGTTGTGTTTTCAAACCGTCGTTGACAGCTGTTTCGACCCAACCTCGCGAATTGGCAATCAAAACAAATTATATTAAATCACTCTCGCATACATTTTCTTCACAACATCCCAAAAATGTCGGAAACGATTTTCGATCCTCGTGCTTACTGTAAAATTATGCTGCATGCGGCAAAGTACCCGCATCTAGCAGTTAATGGGCTTCTATTGGCTGAAAATGGCAAACCAAACGTAATAGTGGATGCGGTACCGTTGTTTCATCAGTGCCTTCATGTGTCTCCTATGGCAGAAGTGGCTCTGGTGCAGGTATGTTAAATGGAGTGATAACTTCTGTTCAATACCATTTTAACGCAAAGTTTAATTGTGATTGTAGGTAGAAGCGAGGGCTTCTCAAAAGGATCAACATATCGTTGGTTACTACGTTGGATGTGAAAATTTCTACGACAACCGTTTCGAGCGAGCTCCCGGAATTCGGATTGCGGATAAGATTGCCGAACATTGTTCGGATGCATGTGTAGCTGTTATTGATAACCGTGCTGTATCGATTAACATGCGCTATCCAGCGTTAAAGATCTGGCAGTATCGCGATAATCGTTGGTCAAAAGGAAAATGTGCCGTAGAAAATGATAGCGTTACGTTCGATGCAGTATCTAGCTTGTTGCAGCGAGGTGCAGCAAAAGAGTTGAACGATTACGACAACTATCTGGACAATACGCATAACGACTGGAACAATACGCATTTAAATGGAGACTTGCAGCAAATTCTTGCAATGTATTAAGATATGTGCTAATTGATGGTACCTAATACGAAAATATATCAACATTTAACCATGGGATATTGACATTTCTGCTAAAAACTTTTGAGATACATCCTTGAATTTCCGTTTTTTATCACACAGTGTTGATAGAGTCTACTAATCATTCGTTGGGTATATTCTGCTCAGTATCTCATGTATACACAAATGCAAAGCAAATCCTGCACTAGGAAGTTACATCTATAAATTCCTCAGTGCATGCTAAGAAATAAATGCTATGACACATCACAAAAGCTGTTGTCGAAAAGAGTATTTGAGTAAATAATTTTGATAATGAAGATAATATTACAAATTTACATGTTTCAATAGTTTACTATTAAATTGAATACATGAGCATATGCGTTGGTGGTGACGTTAATCAAACAAATTTAGTTTCAAATTTTTAAACGAGATACTAATAGAATTCTCTTATGTTTTCCATATTGTTTTGCTTTTTTCTATTTTTAATGGTAGATAGTGGACCGAGCACCGATAGTAAAGTTGTAGATAGAATACCACAATCGACATTGATAACATCTTTACAGCATGACTTTGATTCCTTGATGGGAATGTTACGCAGTACTGGAAGCCAGGCATCATCACATTCAAATGCCAAAACGACAGAAGATGATACACAACCTGTTGGTTCCAAGCGTTACGCTCTGCGAAGGAAGGCTTATACGCGTGAAGTAAAGCAGAAAGTGTTCCGCATTGCAGGAGCAGAATGCGAATCGGACTCAGACAAATCCGATGAACAGGATCCGTCATTTTTGCCCGTAACCATAAGCACGGGCGAATGCAATGAGCCAAAACAGCGCACCGCTTTTCGCAATATTCGTCGAAAAGTGTTAAAACTGAGGTGAGAATTTTCAACACTCTTGGATAACCACTAAATTACAATAATGTTTATTTTTTCTTATTTTCAGCGACGACGAAAACGAAGTGAAAGATTAAAAAAGCATGGGTTTTTAACGTATTCAAACCGAAAAGTTTTGAGCATACAATAAAATGTTGCAACCAACAAAATTGTTCTTGACTGTTTTGTTCACGCTTTGCTACATCAACCATTTTGTATCTTATATTTCCGAAGAATGTAATTTGGATAGATTATTTTTTATTGGAACATAATGATTATTGAAGTCTATGGTTTAGTAAAGTTTGAAGAATTAAAAAAAGATTGATGAAAATACGTTATTTAATAATTTCATCGTTTCGTTTCTCTTTCACCATCATGTTTTCTTATACAGGTAATATAGCTATATTTTTTCAAGTTGTAAATGATTGGTCGGCTCACCACTCAAACGTAGAAAAATTTATTTGTAGATGATATAATTATAAAATTCGCAGTTTTTAAATTCAAACATGCTCTGTCATGTTGAGGAAAAGAGTATTCCTTCTCTTTTCCTCAACGTTTAAGTGGTGATTGAAACTGTTTTGAATTGCATTTGAGCATCTTTTTTTTGAATTGCTAGCTCTCTCGCCGTGTTGCTTCGTCGGCCGCCCGATCGTGGGGACATCCTTCGGTGACAGCATCCGCTGTCACTCGAGGAGTCCCAAGGAGCGACACTCCTATCTACAACACTAGACAACTAATACTAGAAAGAAAACAAAAAAACGTATGAATTAATTATGATAATTTTCATTAAATGTTATTGATTATATTATATGCAATCAGAAACTTTGCACCCAGTCCCGTGTGAACACGTCTTAATTACATTCAGTTGTTCGTCATACGACTAATTTTGGAGTTCATATGCAATCTACGCATGAACCATCCACAAACCAAGACCACCTAGGCGCTTATTTGTTCACACTTAACTGGATTTCTCGGGCGAAAATCCTAAAAGTGCAGCTTATCCCATTAATCTTATGAACCATTTATGGTCTCAAAACAATACAAAACCCATGTTTGCGGACGCGTTATGTGAACGTGTGGGGTGGCAAATACTATTTTATACTCATTTTGCGATAGAGTTGTGTGGAGGCGATCATTAACGGCGTTGATAGATATTAAGTGCAGTGCTAAATGTGTGAGCCCTATCTTATTTGTCGTTATGGTCGGGGGTGTTGGTATAAGTAATGGGTGTTTGTTGAAGTGTGCATATTGTTTCATTCCTACCGATTCAAGGATGAAACTTAATGCTTATATTTTACGCATGATTTATTAGCGGCATCAGTGAGGGTAATTAAAATGATTAAATGAGCAGCTTTGGACGTTTGAATACTGTCATTAACACAATAAAATCTCAACACTGTCATGGAAGGCTGAGAAATAGTAGGAAAATTTAACAATTTTTATTCTCCTTGAAAATCATCTAGGCAGTATACATAACCTTTAAAATATTTAAATAATTTATTACAACATGATTTAAATAACGCTAGGAATAGAAAAAGTTTCATCAACTATCATGTATCGTCATCAATTCATGATTTAAATAACGCTACAAATAGACAATGGTCCACCAACCATGTTTGAAATGATTGATTTTTATGAACCAATGATGCGTCACTGGTTTACGCATTTTGTGGACCGAAAACGATCGATTTCAGCATGTAAGCGGGGAACGTATTAAATTGAAACCCATTCATGCCTCAGTGATCCTCAGTGACGGGTCCTATCGCGGACGGTCAGATAAATGACACTATATAAATGCTAATGTCTGAAATATTATCCTACTATCACTCGACCACTGTCACTCAGCCACCACTCTTTAGCGGTTCTCGTTTCTCTGTTAGGAAGCGATTTATTTATTGGCTCAATCAATTTACTCGACTCGACTGCACAGTTAAGCACACATCCTTCCATGCACAGACACACGTTGCTGTTCGGACACGTTAATTGCACGGGGCAGCGGAAGGGGCGTCTTCGGCCTCCGCCACATACGCGTTGGGGATGAAATAAGCATGATCTTAAAGTTGTCGCGTTCCGCGTATAAAACAAACTACAAACAAAATTTGTTGTACCAGTGCTCGTTTGCTGCGATCCGATTGTGTTCGATCCTGACGATATGTGATCACACACCAGAAGGTGTGAGCAGGGGGTTTATAGTAATTTGCATACCCTTTTGGTCATTGAGCCTCTCACGCGTATGTCGAAATTTATGTTAAAGGAAGCCTAAGTCAGATTTAGGAGACCATTTAGTGAGCGGAAACGATTAAGCACGACAGTGTATCGATATGGGATGCAACTTGTATTGTTTCGGATCTCCAACTCATAAAGGTGTAGGAAGATTCGAATGGGTTTCGTAGACAGATGTGACGAAATATTCGTAATTTAAACTTCACCTAGCTAGGAAAGTCTGATGGGTTGAACATCAGTAGTTATAAGCAAGTTCCATCTTCAGATTCGAACTAGCTTTAAATGTAGTGAATAGGATAGATTTTGAGTTGAGCTTGAAAATACGATCTACAAATATTAACATTTAACATGTAAGTAAACATTATATTTTTTTTATTTCTATGGTGTCTAGGCAAGTTTTTAATAAGTAAGATGGTATTAATGACCGCTCAGAATGTTATGTTAGAAATATGTAGATTTTTGAAGATAATTATGAAGTTGCCCTTATAAAGGCTTAAGAGTTGCGAAAATATCTCTACGATAATAAAATTTGTGCAATGGTTAATCTAACATAAAATGATGCGTCTTGAGGTTTATAAAACAAACCTGCTCACGATCAACAACACAGCATGAACATGTCTACATAAAAGAGAGAAAAAAATTACACAGAAGCACAAAAAAGGCAATAATTTGTGACGGATGTTTGTACAACTTGCTGGATTGGTTTTCGAGACGGAATATCCTGCGTTTAATTTATCAGCTACTGAAGAATTCTTCACACCTCCAACAGCACAGTGACGAGCTATTTGCT
>JXXB01034980.1:0-31061 GCA_000956275.1 Anopheles koliensis | reverse complement strand
AGCATCTTCTACCTCTTTCGCACTTGCAAGATCGTGTCGTTCGTTTGCTCACTCGTTCGGCCGCACGGATCCACTTGCGCACAATTTCTCTCGTTCCCCATCTCGAGCTCTCGCGTAAGCTCTCCGGATTTACGAGTGTCGACGTTTGCGCTGCAATGGATCAACATGGGTTGCTGAAACATGGGTTGCTATGGTGAATTTATTCAATATTTTTGAATGATTTTTAGTAAAGTAAAAACTGAAACATATAATTATGTACAACATACAATTTACAATATTTTGTTCTTAATAAACCTGGCCAATTCTCTTTAATTTAAGTAACACATCTGCTATGGTCGATGTTTCCGCTGCAACGTTCTCGTTCTCCATCGCTCTCGCCCAAACTCTCCAGCGATGGACGCTCGCTTCACTCGCTTGGCTAACGGTACAACGTTATGTCTGTGTACAATTTGTTATAGCGACGATTTACATTTTGCCTGCAAAATAGCAGTTCCATAAACTATTTTTCTTTCGCCAATAAAATTCGGCCCATATGTTCAAGCTCTTTTAGAGTACTCTTCAAAATTGCATCCAACTCATCTTCGTGCACAATTATTCTCCTATCAGCAATCGCGCCTATCTGTAGCCGACCGTGTGTTGTTAGTACGGTCACTCCAAACATATTGCTCTCGATGTTTGGCACCCAAAACGTTGCCTCTTTGAGCGTGTAATTTTCCACCGAAACCATTCCCTCGAAAGCCGGAATGTTGGACAGCGCAATCGAAAACTTGCTACGCGCGAACAATGCTCGCATTACGGGTACTGGCAGCAGTTCCGGTAGATATGACACGCTGACGTGAGTGATCTGCAATAGAAAAACCATTCGAAACTCAATCTTCTCAGATGTGTAACATTCGAAGAGTTGGCAAATCTTACTAAAGCATCGGCAATAGACAAAACGGCGCGGTTGGAACCCCTAACAGCACCTATCTGTGCCATTAGCTGCGGGATGGTTTTGAGCGAACTCGTTTCAATCGGAAGGCTGCCCACGGGTAACGTTTTAAACACCGCCGTTGAACGATTGCGCAGCTGAATTTCCTTCGTTTCGCGTTCAAATCTTTGCATTCGTCCGACCGTGATGGAGTTTGGCACGGACAACCCGTGCTGCTCGCAGTACGACCGAAGACTCATCGCAAAAGCGGTGAGGTAAACGTCCGTAAAGCTGCTACCCGCTACCGAACGCTTTATTTTCTTGATTACGCTTATCAGAGGCGGCGTGTTCTCATCGTGCTCGGCGTCCTCTCCTCTCCAACACACGATTTTATCTTCGCTCGGTTTTACACCGCAGAAAGGATTTCGCTCTTTCTTTAGGAATAATTCGTGCACCAAAAATCTCGGTCCCCTGAAAGCCATCCGAAGCAGATTGCGCCAGGTGAGGAAACCTTGTGCGGAGAGGTGTTTGGCAGAGTCGGGATTCCACACGTGCTCCTCGGCAGCCGTTGCGCTATCGAGAAAGTCATGGCAGAACAATCGAAAAATCGCTATTCCGTCAGCAATTGAATGGTGATACCTAAAAAGAACCTTTGAGCAAACATTAGAGTACGAACGGGTTGGGTTGGGTTGGGTTTTCGATGCCGTTGAAGTTTTTGTTGCTTTCGAGCCTCACCGGGAATCGCGAGGCAGTGATGCCATCATGTGGATGTACCAGCTGACTTCCAATAAGCAACTCCCAGCTCGTACTGGTACATTGTCGACTGCTGATTGAGCCAATTAGTGCACAAAGTTGCTTTCGAGTCAGGGTGCGGCTGTGCGGTACCACCTCAAGCGGCGCAATGTAATCATCAGCCGACAAAGGGCGCTCGCTTTGTGTCCAAAAATAATATCCCCATTGTAGGCGCCGTTGCCAGAACATCTTCTGATATGGTTCATCCGATTGATGACGCCGAAACCGGTCACGGAACATTCGCAGTAAATCAGCGTGAGCGTGCACGCCGCTCACGTGTTCTGGTTTGTCAAACAGCAGCAACACGTTTGCCATCGCTTTCGATGATCGGTCCTGCACAGCCCACACAACGTCCGTACCCTCCAACAGCCCTCTGAACGATGAACCATGTTGGATGGTCAACAGTCGGGCGACGATTTGTCGATGAACTTGGCACAGCACTACAATTGGCACTACTGCTGGTAGTGCGAGTAGGATCACGAGCATTAACAACACATTCACGACAAGTGCTTCAACTGCATTAATATATTTCTTCACAATTTCATCCATTATCATCAGCTGAACGAAATGCGCCGCATCCGCGTAAGTTGAACGATGTACTGAAACAATAATAGTAACGCTTCTTTGCAGCTACCCCGTAATCTGTTATCACCAGTAAGCCAGCCGCCGGGCGGTTGCAACGTAGTTCGTGATTTAATTTCTTATCGCGGTGCAATGTAGGAAACGCCAAAAGTGCACGAATGCACGCAGATAACAAACTGCAACTGGAAAGTACATATCTGGCCTGGTCGCGAACAGTAATGAATGGTTCGTATTGGTGCATGCAATACGTCACTGATATGGCGTGATTTGTTTCCCTGCATGAACGAACTGGCACGGTTGATCGTGGAGCCGGTTTCTTTTCATGGAATACAAACAAAAAAACAATACGGTGATACAGTAAAACAACAGATGATAAAGTGTTTCGAATCGAGGCAATAAAAAAACCCTTCAAAACGTTCAGTGCAATGACATTACATAAAGCTTTGTGCTTTGTACGACATTGTGTTTAAAAATGTCATCAAATAAATATGACTTTGAACAATTTTCGGCTCGATCCCTGCGCTGAAACGTATTCGAATCATTTCCGTCCAATCATGCTGATTGTTATTTCCTGGAAGGTATATAACAATAATAACCAGCCAGTACTGTAGCTATTGTGTCGCAACAGAAGAAAAGAGCGAATGCCTTAAGTGTTTTGCCGAATGATTCTTAAGACTCAATTCTGTTCATTTTAACAATAACAATTTGTTAAACCGGTGGTTTGAGTGGTTTTAAGTTTGGTAAAGAAATCGTATTCGATGCGCGTATGCCATTGTTATTCGTTAAGATATTTTTGTACCAATAATAATACTGCTCTTGAAATCTAAATCCCACCAAACCTGTAGCTTTTTTATGCAGGGTGTAACAGGGCCTTTCGTACGTTCCAAGCAGCTCGCTAAATTTGGCAGCTAAAACACTACGTGATCCTATCGGGAATGGTCAGTGCGTTGTTAAGTCCACCTAACCAGAGCATGGTTTTTGCAGGTCAGATAAGAATCACGCGCCATTGCATTCTTATACCTTCTGGTCAGGAAGATTTTCTTCTTCTACCTATATAATACACACGCACACCCATACACTGAAAGAGAATATTCGCAAGCAGAAAAGCAATAAGTGGCATGAAAGGAAAGCTAATCGAGCGTGAAGGGGGAAAAATAAAAATATAATAAAACCAGATTAAACCGAAGCCCTTCGTTTGACTACCGGATTGCGCGTCCAGACCGAGCTTGGGCACATCGCGGAGGGTCGAGGCTGGCATTTCCCAAAGAAAAGAAGCAACGGAAAATAACTGACCTGGGACAGTATCACCAGCACCACCAGCGTTCGTAGCGCTGTGTTTGGGACTGGCAAACATATTCCACCACCAACACACCTTGCACGCTCGTGTGGACGGTTCCGAAAAGCAAGCGATACCACTCAAGCAAAAATATGTAAAACTCTCAAGTGCAACAAAAGCTCTTTACCGAAACTGGGAGCGAGACTTATCGTAGTCTCCGGAAGGTCTATACGCAACGCCAGGCCTATCGCTACCAGAGCCGGACGCACGCTGCGTCTGCTGCCGATGGTGGTGAGATTTGGTAAGGCCTTTTCTTCTCGACCCAGTCGCATGGACCTAAAGGTGCCCCATACGATAGATAGTTAGGGTCGGCCCATGGAATGTGAATTTAATAAAAATAGATAAGAGCCATAAAGCTGTACCGAAAGAAGTGGATCGCTTTCACATGATCCTCGTGTGCCGCTGGAATGTGGATGATTTATTGGATGATAGTTCTTCTTTTTCGATCCTGCTGCTTCTCACTCGCTGCGAAGCAGAAGACCATTCAAACAAAAAACAGTGATAATGTTAATTACGTTCGCATCATCTGTTTTAAGGCACCATTTTCAATGCGATATGTTGTAGTCAAATTGTGTTGTATTTTAGAAACTTATGTAGGAGCAACAAAAACAATGTAAAACCAAAAAAAGTAATATGCAACCCAGGGCACTAGTGCACGAATCAGCTAGGATGCATCCCTTTATCTAACAGCGGGTGTTTACAGTGAAAAAGTTGCACAGTTTCAGGTTCACGTTTTGCCATGGATCCCTTTATACCTTTTTGCTAATCTTCGCTGCCTTTTTCATGTGACTTTCCTGTAAAGGGGTTTGTTATTGGACACATTTGTACACACCACTGCGTGTTAAAAGTCGCTCCCAGCAGCAACACCATCAGATATTGACCAGTGCAAACTAATGAAAGTGTGGAAGCTAACGGTTTGAATATGTATTTACTCTCTGTGCTACACCCGTGGTTTAGTGTTGCGGTGCAGAGTTAGGAACATGCTAGGCTTCTACGGTATGCACGGAAATATTCCACAGCGATTGTACACCGGCCACACGGCTGGAAAAGGCACCTACCTACTTTAGGATGCCGCACACAAGGGCAAACCACGTTATGTGCACCGCTTTTCCGCCGGCTGTAGTATTAGCGCAACCGGAACGCCATCTCCAAACTATGGCCGAGAACGAGAAGATTGCAGAATAAAAAGCGAAGCCAAGGCCCCCATACAAAACCAGTTCAGCCAGTTCAAAGTTAAGCTCGGCTCAAACGGAGCTTTTCTAAATGCCTCCGGGAATGCAGCAATATGAGTTTTTGTAAGCAGTCAGTGAACTGATCCCGAGGATGTCCGGCCGGTTCCCCTGCCACTCTCGCCCTCTGCCTTCCCACTTCCCACTCACAAACATCGGGGATGGGACGTCGACCTTGTGCACCCAAGTCACCACGAGCGTACCCGAGAAGCCTGATGGAGAAGTTCCTGGGCCCAGCTAATTTGATTCCCGGTGCGAAACGGAAATCCTGACCGAACCATGCACAGGGCGAAAAATCTCAGCCATCTACCACCTCCCCCCCCTCCAACACACCTCCACACCCAGTGCCACTGGTTTGGGTGATTTGTGGAGAGATTTCTTTTCTTTCACCACCAACATTACCGACATTCCGACGAAATCCTGCTACTAAACCGAGAAAACAGTGAAAGGAAGATAATTTCACAGTTTATGAACACTCAAAGAGAGGCACGTACGCCATATGTACACACCGCCCGACCGGCGGTTCGGGGTGTTCGGTCTCCTGCGCTCAAAGTACACATATATAGGCACGCGGCTCCACCCTTACTTGCCTCTTACTTGACGAAAAGAGCACTTCGTCCAGCGTCCTAGAGCATGAGTGAACAGAAAAACTTTCATTTTCCAACCACCGGCGACTCTAGGACAAGCCTGCGGCTGAAGCCAATTTCCTGATGCTCCTGCTGCGGAAAATCCTGTGCCCTTAGCTCACCAGCCTTCCCACACAACACCAGCCAAACCCAACTGCGCTCGGTTCGGATGGTGTCCTTATTTAATTTCACAGTTTCAAAGTGTTTGCAGATTTGCTCGTATATATGGAATGCGCTGCTGCACAACAACTCGCTGTTGGAACATTTTTCGGCAGCGTGCTGGGAGATGGGTTCAACCCCGGGCCCAGGCCTGGACCCGGACCCGGGGTTAAAGGGAGCCCGCGGCTCACTTCGTCGACCCGCTCCCGGGAAAGCGGAAGTTGCATTCTAAAATAAATCCCAAACACCTTGCCGCCACGTCCACGCTCGCATACATCGCGCGTCCATTCCCGAGGAGTGAAAGTCTGCGCAAACCCGGGTTCAGTAATCAGCAAAACAACAAACACGTACCCTTCCATTAAGGAGAGTGATGTAGCGTTTGCTATTTTCACCATTCCACCTCCCGTCCTTTGAAGCTTCTGCGCACAAAACGTTGGTTTGCGATCGGGGCACCGACACCGGAACTCCGGAAGAGAGAAACTGAAACCTCAAGAGGATGTTCCAAACTCAACACATCTTTCCGCCCGCCCGCCCACCCACCTGCCATCCACGCCAGCACACCGTGCCGTTCGGGCGATTGTTCCGACAAACAAACCAACGAGCCGGATGCGGCCACACGGAGAACTGAAGCTGGCCCCAAAATCTGACTTACTGGTACACGCAAAACGTGGCTCATCCAGTGAGAGGCGGCACAAAGATAAACAAATGTAGGTAAATTTAAATTCGATTAAGCCCTACGCATGATTGCATTTTCCGGTGAAACTCCAAGCCAGTTTTGGGGGGTCGTGACGCTTCGGGTGATGGTGAATTGCGACCGGCACTGACTGACAGTCGAACCGAATGTTGCATAATTTAGTGCAACCCATCAAGCTGTGACCGAGCCACAGCAGCCCAGGGAGACACAGCGAAGGCGGGCCGGTTTTTGTGCAGATACAATCTGAAAAACCAACAAATAAATCTTCAATTAGGCAATTGCTAGCTGGCTGGCTGGCTGGCTGGCTGGTTGGTTGGTTGGCTGAATCCATTTGGAGAATTTATTGCACTCAGCCCTCCAAACCCTCCAGCCCGATCGTGCAAAGAATGCGGACAAAAACCAGCGAAGGGGAAGGAGGTAAAAGGCCACACAGAGGAGATAATCTTATCGTTGCTCCATCTTGTAATTTTTGTAACAGTGTATCAAAACCATTTCCGAACCAGCGTTGCATTCATTTCGAACACCGGACACGGCACTTGCCTTCTAGGCCCGTCGGATCAAAGGCCATTCATGTTTGTAATTTACGAATGTGGAGCTTAATTTTGTTACCAAACGGAGGAGTTGCGTCAGATTACTTGTGTTTGCTATATTGCTATGCGGTGGATAAATGAAACTCCCGGCTCGATCGATGGCACGTGGCAAGAGTAAATTTTTGTGTTTACCGTCTACCGTAAACCACACACATACACTTCCACCCACAGGCCCTTGGGAGTATAGTGAAAACGGTGAAGCATCTATCATTGGAAGATAGTAATGCCATTTGCAGCCGAACGTAAAGATGGTACTTTAATTTGGCGTCTACAGCAATATACGGATTTTCTGAAAACAAGCACACACTGGACAAATTACACGCGTGCTAGTGGCCACAAATTGCTCCCATTCGAGATTCCGTAGCAGCATGCAGTCGGAATTTGTCCACTTACCTCGCCATAGTTTATCACTTTCACGAAGTGACTGTCTTTCGACCTGCAATCCAACACTCCCCTAACATTCGCATTAGCCTACATGGTCTTAGCCTGGAGTAGGAGAAAAGTTTCGCTCCCTTTCCCAGTGAGCCTCCCTTTCAGATAATGGAGAAGATGAGGTTCGGTAACAATGTTACACACGAAAAACTAAACCATCAGCCCAAGAAAGAGGAAACCCGAGCGTTACGAGCTAAATCAGGGACATAAGACACAAGCAAAGCACTAATCCTCTTCATCAAATCCACCCATTGCCTGGACATGAAGAGGGCTCAACATCCGCGTTACCACCGACTGGTGGTGTCTGGTGTTCTTGTTTGCTTTCATACCTTCCGACCGTTGCCGTGTAAGGATATCGACTGAAAATGTAATTATTTTGATACGTTTGCTCCCTGTCACTAGATTGCATCGTTTTCTCGTGTTTGTTGCGAATCAGAAACAGAGCGAAGTACAGCAACTTATTCCCTCGAGTTTTCTACAATAACTCGAAACTTACTCTAAACATAAAAGTCTTTTAAATATTTTCATTTTTATCCTTCACCTCAGTCGTCAGAAATATCTTTATAGCTATTTTGTTGTGTGTATTCTCGCACCATACAGCAAGTACACTAACTTTTCAAACACGACCCAGCTGTTCCCGCTTAACTTTGGTGATACGCAGTCTTGACACACTCGCTCCGTGAACAAGGATGGCACACTTTTCTACTTGTCATAACCAACCCACGTGTTACCGCCAACATCTGACGAGGCAGCGATGGCATCTTCACCGGACAGAGCTATCCAGTATCAGAGATCGCCTATCCCACCCATAGGTGGCGATAACGGCAAGATAGAGGGGGATGGTTTTAATTGAAAATTGCACTTTTACTGCCGCAACCTTGAGCATGCTGATGCGGGTGTGTATCAGCATGTTACACCACCAGTATCAAACATATCCGCGGGCCATGCCAGCAAACTTCCTTCGGGTGGCGTATCCTTTCGACAAGGGTGGACGAATGTATGCAACCGAGCTTCTTCCAAAAGATTCATCCAATATCGACTGCGGATCCGGGAGGAAATGGTAGCATCACACAGACCGATCACCCACCAACAGCGTCAGCGATGACAAGTTCGAGTACAAGTTTTAATACAATTAGAAACAAATTGCAACTGCATATCACATCTGCGTCGGGTTTACCAACTGTTTCCATAGTTCCGGCCGAGGAGATGTGCTTCGAAGAAGAAGACGATGATGGTGCAACTTTAGCCCAGCTCTCCTCCATCTACGCGAAACAGTAATCTTATCCATTATGCTAGAGTAACGTCAAGAAGATGTTGGTGATTTTCTCTTTTTTACAACATCATTGCCGATACTTCTTCATCAATACCTAGTTTGCTTCGTTTAGTTGATGTCACTAGTTTTCACCAGCTATGGCTGGGATACGTGGCATTCCAAACCAGTAACGTCCAGATACCTTTTAGCTAAAAGAAAAACTGTAACTAAGTAGCTTCTCGCGAGGGTATCCGATTTTTACCCAGTTTCTGGAACAAGACTTATCCCTTTGCGGTTCAGCTGCTCAACCGAAAACGAATCGTGATCGATCGACTTCGGCTCGGTAGACTACATTCCGCTGCTCGGCGTGACCTCCGCTCTGCCACGCTTCGATACGTTCGAACAAAAAGCAAATTACGTTTCCTTTTGCTGCAACTCGCACCAACAGTTGCATTCATTGCACCTACTGTGCACACGGTGCGGTGTAACACATAAAACGAAGAATGCCGCCCGGGTGACCACCGCGGTGCGTCCCACTGCCACGCTGCACCACAGACAGAATGGAGTCCAATTTGAGCGTGAAATTTGTAACAATATGCAAAGCGGTCGGGAAATTGAACGAAGAATAATGGCATTCTTCGCCCGACCGGTCTCACCTTCACAAAAGCGGAAACATAGAGCGAAGCAAATCGAAAGGGACCTTTCGACCTGGCCCTGGCCGCACTTCGGTCCGGTCGGCGTTGAGGTAGGTCACAACTGGAAATTGAAAGATTACGAGGGCTAAAATCGCTGCTACCTTTAAAACACTCCCGGGCAGCATCGTCAGTTTCGTCAGCTTCAGGTTTTGGGTTTGGGGTGAGCTGTACAACTTTACGCTAAATTAGGTTCGTTGTTCGAATCAGCTGTTTCCGTTCCTTCTTCAAACGATGTTCGCCAGCAGTGTCCGAAAATCGGTTTCACTACTTCGAAACTGGGAAGTACACGACAAAAGCGCTTAAGATTCATAATCGGTTTTCAAAGCGAGCTTTGGACGAGCTTGTTGACCTGCTGCGAACGTCAACGTGAAAGGCGGACGTTTTTTGACTGTTTATCGACTTTATAATCCTCGCGCAATAGGATTACGTAGGGACGCGCGAGTAAATTCCTAGTTCCCAGTGACATTTCTTCAATAGGGTTGCTACGTTGGAAAAGTAAATCTCTTAACCACATTCCGGCTCACTGATTTCTTTGTACTTACTCTGATCGACTACTGCTAGATTTAACTTCAATGCTTCGAGGAACGATCTTAGATGAGAAAAAGGTTCCATCAACGACGGCACCAACGGTTCCCAGGCGCCCACCATATGCTACACCCGATGTCCCACCGCGTCCATGTAGCAGCAGAAGACCTCACCAGCATTTCTGTAGCTCTAAACTCACCAGCATTTCTGCAGCTCTAAAAGAATATCTGATAAGTATCTGATTACCACCATATATTTCATGCACTCACTGGTTTACGTGGAGCGACCCATGACGGGTGCAGGAGTTCACATGCTTCCATGCGGTTAACTTGACACCGTACCATAGCCACAGCATCACAGCTGACATTCGAAACACTTTCACCGCCGGCGCGATGCACTCACACTCTGATGTCTCCTTGTTGGCTTACTCTTTTAATCATTTCACGACAATTTATTACTGCACCCTTGAATGATATACATGATAAAAAAAAAACAAAACATACTTGGAGATAAAAAGCCGCACCTTCTCAGCTAGATTTTTTTGCTCAAAAGCACGCGCTACATCGTTGCATTTGACGCTTGTGGCTTCTGGGTGAACGTAATGATGTTCGCATGGCCGGTTTTTAATTTATGAACATATCGCTTGAAACCCACCATTGCCCTACGGGTGTTAGATCCAGTACAAAGTTCTAACTACACAGCGGGCTCGCGTTCATTTCATTTGAAGAAGCACGCGGGCACCAACATGTCTGGCGATGGAAATTCAGCGTGACCTCAAACCGTGCACATAAAAATATGTAAAATAACATGCTCGTAGCAAGGTGTTCGCAACGCTGAACGTATTACCGTAAAAAGCGTCAAGACAGCTTCTCACTCACTTCATCTCTCCTTTTCTCACTCACTCCATCTCTCCTTTTTTCTCTCTCTCTCTCTATCGCACTATAGCCATGTACTTTTCTCCAGCATCCAGCGAGGTCGTGTTGAAAGGCCATCAGCACTGCGCAGACCCCTCACGGCGTCGGTACAGGATGGCAACAGGACTGCGCTTTTCGGTTGTTGAGCTAAATTAGCATTCAAATTGCGTTGATAATTTAACACCGTAAACAACAATTTGCCGTTTTAATTAGAAGCCACTCACTCAGGCTGTCGGTGCACTACCGAGTATTTGGAAAGTGCTTCGCAGAAGAACTGCGTCATCGACATAAGCAACGATATGGCGAGCACACGAAGTTTGAATCACGTTTCTTTTGGAGAAACAAAACAAAATCAATCTATCAGCCCATTTTCCGTAACGTAACTTCAAGATGGGCTTGATTTGTACATTAAACAATCATAACATGAAAATAACACGGAATCGTTTGAGAAATGCGTACATCATCCGTTATATTTTCTTAGCTAAATAAAAGTACGTTCCAAACCACATCTTATGGACCACCTATTACTAATATTCAAATATCTGCCAACAGTATGTTGCGATTGGTATGTCGAACAAGAAATACACTACAAGCGGTAACAATTTCACAAAGAATGGAAGCATCCGGTCATTCTTTGTGAGCTATTCCCATGCATGGTTCACTTAAAAAAAGAAACAGACCATAAACATGATTCCGATCCCTTGCATTCTCTTGGTTGCTATATGCAAGATGAGAAGCCTTTTCGTTCCAACAGGTAACCATCATCAACACCACCACTTGCACCAAACCAACCCTCCGTGGAAGAAAAAGTGACAGCATAATAAAAGCGGCAGCAAAACCACCGGTACGGCTTGCTACGGTAAAGTGTCCTCCACGAACGGGAAAAAGTATCAAATTATGCTCAAAGAGGAGACGAACAGCAACGGTCGCTCGAAACCACTCTCTCCCGAAGCCGATCAGGCATGGTGGTGTCGTCGTCGCCGTCGTAGTCTATTGGAACTCTTTGTCGAACGAATCTATAATCGAAACACTGGATGTTCGGTCGATTGCACCGTTTGAAATTCCGGCTCAAACAACAAGTGTTTGAAGGATCTTCGTGTGGATAAGCTGTCCTTACCCCGGATGGATAACGAAGCAGCTCATCCTCGCTGGCAGTATGACAATCCGTTCCCGCAGCGAGGACCTGGTAAGCGGACGAACCATCAGAAGGATTTGGAAATTTAAAAATTTATACCTACACCTCACCGTCCACCGCATGTGCACAGCAAGGTTTAGCTTTGGCCGGATTGCCGGGATGCCAAGTGGAAATTTGATACCGAAACGGAGGGATTAAATTTACCCTGAAAATGATCCCCACTACAGACGGACCCCAGCGTGTTTATGTACGGAACGTCGCGCGATCCGCGGCGATACCACAGCGAAAAAGGATTCGATGGGCACCCGACAGGGTCTCCCGATGTCCAATAGAGAGTTTGGAACTTTTTTGTTTCCTCCAGTGTCGGAGGCTCACCCGATTCCGCGCTTTTTCTGGTTAGATCTTCCGTTTTTCTTCCCACACGGACCTTCTTCTCGGGAAAACACGTAGCATATTTACGAACGCGTTTTTGTACAAAATTCGGGTAGCTACGAAGTTTTTTTTGTTTTTTTGAGGACACCTCTCGCATACCGGCTGTACTTCATAAATAATTCAAAGGACGAGGAAAAATAAATTAAGCCGTGTGATGGCGCTAGCCGAGTGCCCGTGCTCAGGGTGGGCATCCAATTAAAATCTAATGTCGATGGTTTCGGCGTCGTGTTTACATGAATTTGAATGAGATACCCTCGGTACACACGGTCAGCCAGCGTGTCTCTGTTCGTGCCGTACCGTAAATTTCCTACCCATGTTTATCTAGGACTTGCCGGGTAACAAATTTTCCTTCTACACTAATGTTTTATCTGTGACTCCTCCGTGTCTTGGCAGCGGGGCTAATCCTTTTTTCACTGCACGGGAATAAGCGTGCATAGGAATTCCATCCTTCCCCGAACCGTCGCCGAGGCAAATTATTCATGAAGGTGAGGGTTGTGTATGTGTGTGTAACCTGAAACCTGTTCTGGCAAACGAAATCCCGATGCTGATTCGTCTTTTCCCCGGACGACGGCAAAGAGGAACAGGAACATATGTTAACAATTACACTCCTACAAGACTTTTCTCGCCCGAACGTTCTTCTCACCTTCCGTACTTTCCGCCAAACGAGGACGTCGAAGTGTCATTGTGCTACAGACGCACTCTCACACGCTCACACTAAAACACACTAAAACTCATGAATACGAAAGAAGGAATGTGTCAAACGTTGTTAATTGAGAGATAATGAAAAGTTCGTTCAGTGGCAAACGTACCCCGAACCGAGCTGGAGAAAACGTGCACGCCATAAAAAAGCGAGTTTCGAGCTCCACGCGGATCCTTCGTTTGGCTGCTCAGATTGCTCGAAATGGAAACATTGAAAATTAGAAGACACTTCTCTAGCGGGGAAAGTTAGCATTCGGATGCATTCGTAATTGGATGCGGTACTTTGCTGGAAACGGCTGGCGAAGAGTTTGTTGTATGTTTGTGAGTGAGCGTGTAGAAAGCAAGATTTTTTGTTCGGAAACTACTAAAGAAGCAGCAACGCATACGGTTTCAGTTAATGAATAAATTAAACCCTTGTTACCATGACCGTTGTTGTTTTCATCCTTCCAATTGACTGCGTTTCGATGTGTCGTTTCGGTGTTGTTGAGCATCACCTCTTGCATGTAAATCACCGATGTTTACTACGTTGCATTCGCCCAACGAGTCCAAAAATATGGCTCAACGTGCTAAGACACCGAAATGAGCTCCAGTGATTGTTGTTCAAGATGGCATCACAACCGAGACCGCAACAGCTGAGCAAGACGGCTTCAGGCTGCATCAGTTTCAGCTGGCCAAATCAGGATCCTTTTTCGACCCACGATCCCTGACAGCGCTCATTATCGAAAAGGTGTTAAATATGCATGCCCAGGGTGAAAAATGGCCTTTCTAGGCGTGCCAGTGCCAGAAGCAGCTACCGCCACCGGTCAGCCAGTTGATGCATTTTTAACCTCAAAAGGATCGCTTTGACCCACTGCTGATTGGTCTGATTAATGAGATCACATTGTAATGAGGGTTTCACGAGAGCTACTAATGCTTGCCACGAAACACATGAATGGGAACAAAGAAAAATAACGCATTTTTCATCGCAAACCGCGAGACAACCAAAACACCACCCTTACGAATAATAAAAAAGGTATAATTTACACCCATCATCACCTAACGTGCGCCACGGAACAGGCAAAAAACAAGGGCGCCATTCTGCTCCATTCGGTCTGCGCATCCTTAACGATCACAGCAACGTTTGACCAACAAAAAAAAGCCACGAACAAGAGCTACAAAAGCTATCTCAAACCGTGCACGAAAGATAATCAAATTCTTGGCATCTAAATTACTGCCGAATGATGCCATAGAAGAGCCACAGAATGACGATACAGAAAAAAACCGAGGATCGCAACGCATAAGGGCCTATGCGCCACCGAAACGAAAGACTTGCAAAGGCCAAAAACCACGAACCCGATATCACACCTGCTCGCATCCTGAAGGTGGAAAGGCGCAAAAGACTCCAAATCCACTCGTAAAATGGAATGGGATAATTGTGGACCTATCGAGGGTTTTGGTCCTATTATATGGGCCCAGTCGAACAGGCACTATAATCACCCCGCTTCACTTCAACCGTACGGTTAGATAATTCATTTCATTTTTTGCATCTTCCATCATCTGCTTCTATACAACCCCCAATACAGCTAACTGATCGTTGTAGCCTTTATGCAGAGTGTTCTCGTTAGGTGTTGGACGATTTAATTAAGTGATAAAATGATAATATAAGAGAAACAAAAGTGTGAAGCGTTCCAAAAGCAGGAAGTAGTTTTTTACATACCTCTATATGATGTTTCATTTCCCGATACAACCAGAATGCTCGTACATTCTAATGAAACGAAACGTAACCGTTAAGAAAGCAACCCGAACGCGTGGGTTCCAGATTGCGCTTCGTCATCTACAACCTATCCGCATGCAGACAATCCGATTCATTGCACGTGGTCGCGTACTCACACACCGTGAAATGCGAAACAAAGGGAAAAGAATCCCATGGAACGAAACGTTCCACTGTTTTAGATCGAAAATTCAAACGCGTTTGATTGCAACCGTTCGATGCGGTAAATTATCGTACCCATCGTCACGTAATTTGTTTGTAAAACGAAACGCTCTTTACGCTACAGGAAAAATTAAGCAATTCCCTTACATTATCACCGGTGAACCCGGGCTCCTGGAAGTGAGACTGAAACTATTTTAATGAAATGTGGGATTGCACTCTCGGTGCCAGCCTTTATTGACTCCTTCGACTTCCTCCCTCATCCCTCCGAGAACAGTTGATTCCGGTCGGTGCCTACAGACCTACACGTCAGCTGGTTTAAAGACGGTCGCTGCAGACGTTCCTGTCGATGCTGTCGCAACGTTTTAATTTTAAAACAGGAAAGAAGGATTATTTGTTGTCTACACACAAAGCCACACGGGGGACCAAAGATAAACCGGAGTGGATTGACATCTTCCGGAGGACAATAGAAATTCCATTAGTTCCGGCTGAACGATTCCGTTCGGTCATGCCCAAACGGTCACTCTAAGGGGTGGGTAATTAATCCGATTTTGTCGATAACACGCACCGACCGAAGCCCGTGAAACCCAACGTCGCACGAAGATAGACAAATAGAACGGACGAGATCCGGCGAGAAGCCGTAATATCTGAAACTACTGAATTAAGACCTGACCTTTGACACGACGTAATATAACCGATCCAAGTGAGGCTTGCCCACGCATTAATGTGGCTTGAATGCGATACAATACATGTAATGAAAAAAAAAAATAATTTAAACGACAATAATGTGCCGTTTATGCAAGCTTTCTTAACCTCCCTCTATTTAAAAGAATACTTTGGTATGAATACTTTCATCATCTGTAGTGTATTTGAAGTGTATCTGTAGTTTGCAGTCTATTAATTAAAAAAAAAAACAAACTAAACCCCTGGAATGCTGACCATGTTCTACTTGTTGAACAAGATAATTGTCATCTCAAGTGACCCATCAGGCCCGTTTTGTTGAAACCTTCCTAAAGAGTAAACATCTTGAGCAGCATTTATGAACTGTCCACCACTTTGTCATCTACCTACCTACTGCAATGACCAACAAATGGCAGCTCGTTGAATGCTACCGTTGAAGGAGAAATTTAATAAACTGCTGAAACAGTTCTCAATCCACTTATCACCTCTTACGGTGGTTTTCCCCGCACAGCACAGCCCAAGGACAATAGTCGTAGCACAACAATGTCGGACGAAGGCGTGTGGAAATGGAATGTCAAACTTCGGTTTCCACCCAAGCACCGACCAGTTGCATTTTCAAGGATCTTATTACTTTAACAAATTATTCACCGTCCCTGCATCCGAATCCTACCGTCCCAGAGGCTCTTTACTGCCACACCTGGACGCGATGAAGCACCAGAAGGCTGCGGTGGGTTCGGTCGTCGCTCAAGGGGTTCATGGGGATGCTCTCCCTACAGAGCTCCTCAAACAAAATCCTTTTCAAGCAAGCACTGGCTCGGGAAGAACTGCCTGCAAACCGGCAAACAAACAAGCCGGTACGAATTCTTTCCTCAACCGAGCTTGGGGAACAGTTCTAGAACAACAACCGAAAAATAAAATAAAAACAAGAACGAACCGACTCAGGCAGGCAGCAAGAAAGCGAAGGCACAGCCAGTCGACAACGGACAAAGTAAACATATATCAGTCGCCTGAAGAGCTTCCGAAGACGGTCTTTACCACAGGCACCGAGGCACCTTGAACGGATTCGGAGCTTATTAATACACACCTCTTTTCCGTTCCTAAGCAAACAGCTAAACACCGACCTGCGTTCCACCGAGTAATGCTTCCTGTGTTACAAGCAATCTCGGAACTAACTCAACCAAAGCCCATTTCCTACCCACAATCACACACACACACACACATAGCTGCTTGAGACGCTCCAGTGAATGCGATATTTGTCGTGAAATTAAATTCGAAAGCAATTGTTTGCACATCGGGCCCGAGCCAATGCCTGGCTGGGTTGTGTGTTTGAAAGGTTCTGCCACTGGATGGTCACGGGTTATTATCTGCAACGGCATCGATTGGTGTATCGCCATTCTTTCCCACCACTATTCTCTACCCGGTGCTCAAGTGGACGGTCGCCCAAAGATGGATAATCAATATGTTCCCGCCCGTTACCAAACTATCCCGGGGTTGAAAGATTCATCTAACCGTGCAATTCCTTTGCGCGCGTGTTACCGGAACCTACCTCGAAGGCTTGAGCAAATATTTGACGAAGCTGCTGCTGCTGCTGCTGTTGTTTGTTTACCGACAGACAAGAAAGAAGCAGTGCAAAAAGAACTTCCCCATACTTTGTTTGCTAGAGTATTCTAAACAAATTTGTGGAATTAATTTAGCTATCGCCCCAAAGACTTTCGAAACCGGAAGCTCTATTTCACGCTGCACGGCCATTGTAAGAGCCATTCTGCCTAGCACATTAATTGCCATTCGCCTTCCGAGCGTGGAGGGTAACTTATTGCTTTCACAAATGAGCCAAAGCATCAATAGCAAACCCAATTTTGAACCTTCATCTCCCACGGTGATGTGCCTGTGTGTACGATCCTTCGATCCTGAGATAGCGATTTTTCTGCTGATGCTCTGGAATTCACCAAACATGCCGTGTTCTTTCCCCAGAAGCCCACCAATAGAATTTAATTACAAAAGGGATTAAACGGCGATCCCGCCCGAGAAGCCACGCAGCGACGTCCGAGCGTGCACGGAGCAATTACTGTCAATTAGTTGATCCCACCCGCCCGGTTGATCTAGAACCCCACTTTGCATATCGACACCCCAGCCAACCGCTAACCGCCCGCACCATCCGTGCCCATTCCGCGACCGGGCGGACCCGAAATCCCTGCTGAAATATTCAATTTAATGGCTCGCTGGAATGATCACTTCGGTTGCCATAGAAAATGATTCTCACACAGTCATCCTCTCCAGCTACCTGCCAGTCAATCTGCCGGACACTGTCCGCCCTCTGAATACGTACCACATGCTGGTCCGAGCTAACCGCTCCCGGCGGAGGACGCGAAGCAGGCGGATCAAGAACATGCGGCCAAGATGTAAAAGCTTTCCGTAGCTCGTGGCTCCAGCGTGAGCACAAGCTCCCTGGTATGTTCTCCCCTAATTGATTGAAAGTCTAATCAAAAGGTGAACGAACGAAATTAAAGAGCACCGATACAAGCAGCAGTCAGGAAGCGACTCACAACGGGAGGTTTCTGAAATCTGACATGATCCCTTTCTTTCCAGATCATTCGCAAGGTGTGATGATGACGAAGATGGATTATAATTATAAGCCCGTTTGCCCGCGCCCAGTTTGCCGTTCACTTACTTACTTTCCAAGCTTGTTCTTTACTGGAATTGAGTGCCTTGAGGGCAGCTGATTATGCTCATCGTGCGCCCGATTCTATTCATGTCCTGCTGTCTGTGTGTGAGAGGCACTTCTCTGCTTCTCCTTATGACAAGCTGAAAGGCTCACCGCGGCGAACAAATCCTTGATTACACACGGAAGATTTTCGCCCACAGATTTGTACTTAAGGAGACGCACCGGCCAGAGTCTTTCGCACGTTGGCACATTTCCGAGCGAACATGCAACGCGTCCGTGGCGTTGTGTGTCGAAACCCGAGACGCACAATCACACATAAGAATTCAATTAATCCCACCGAAATCTTCTCCGATCAATCTATCAAACTAGCGAAAGCCCACATTCAATGGTTTCGTTTTTTTTTTCATTCCATTTCTCTGCTCCACACGTTCTGCTTTCGTCCGATTGCCATTGCGGTGAACGGAATACGGACCGATCCCCAGCGTTGAATTCTAGTCTGAATGCATGTCCAAGTCTCTTGTACGGCTGAGCCAACCAGCACGCTAGCTTACATTCTTGTAACAAAACATGGAGACCGCAATCGATTAGACACGTTTCTGGTTTATCTTAATTGATATCTTTCGGGATGGTGCTTGCCACACCATTTTCGATGGAGGCATAAAATGAATTGCTCGGAAATGGAGAGAAACGTGTCCACCGACGCCTGCTCGGATCGGAAAGCGACGTCGAAGACAAATTTGTCGAGGATTTACTTCCAATCAGGCGATAGCCAGCCACGCCTGAGCGACCTGATGTGGCAAGGTGTTACAAAGCGTGCGACTGACCCTCCTCCACCTGTCAAGAAGTCAATAGCACGGTGATGCCGGGTGGGGTGGGGGGTGGGAGAGGGGCCTGGGGCAGAATGAAGAAAGGAAGGCAAAAGCAGTTCAAACGACGGCTCTGCGTAGGCCATTGGAATCGAGTCAATTCGACAATGGTTATTACGAATTCCATGTCTGCCGCAAATGGTGGGCAGCGCCAATATAACGCGCACAAATGCGTATCGCGCGTAGAGATGCAGACTGGAGGATGTCATCCGAGTGCGGGCCATTATTTTCCATGCCAACCGCGAAGGCTCTTCGTTCGCTGAACGATTTTGTGCGAAGCAATACCGACACGTAATGAAATTCGCTCTTGACGTAAATTGCGTTGGAAAATGGAATCGAAATTGTGTGCGTGTGCCGCTTACTGCTGTTCAAAACAGCAGGCTCAAATAGTCTCACTCCTTTTTCTTGCTGCTCCCAAAGGCTATCGATTCAAGATGATTTCATAAGAAAAGCATTATTCTTGAAACGCAATGTCGATTTCTTTTTTTCATCTGCCAATGTTTGTACTTATTTTAGATTTCAAATTGCTCTTCGTACCATTTCCGAGGAAAGGATAATATGCGAATGTTCGAATCGTCAGTAGGGTCAAGTGGCAATTTTAAGAAAATCTAATAATTTATTACCAAGGTTTATCGAATTTTCTAAAATCAGTCACATAACTCAGCTCCAAAAAATCTATTCCGAACAAACATATTTCCGGCCATCGCGCGACATTTGTTGGCGCATTCATTCTAACGAAAGAAAAAATAGCAACGCGGCTAATCCTCACCAGATGTGTGCAAGAACCGATTTAAAACTAACGCCCCGGGAAACTCGCTCTAAAGTTTTCTCCATACGCTCTCTCACACTTCCGGCAGCACATTTCCTTCCATTTTCGCTTTTTATCGTTTCATAATTGAAAGCAATCAACATTACGCTAACCTGCACCGAACCCAATAAAACGCTTTTCTGCTTCAAAAAGGGAAACAGCTCTGTCACCCTTAGAAATTTGATCCAGTTACGAGCCCAACCCCGAATCAGGTAAGTCAGAGAGGGAATGGAAGGTAGCAAAACGATTTCAAAGGATAATGAAAGCCAATCCCACACAAAAAATATCTACGGTCGGCTTCTGCAGCACTATATCCTTCCTTCACGATGCCCTGTGGCCTTCGATTGACGTTTCTCACATCCCTCATTTATTAAATTAAGATTTAGTTACAGTTTTGCTTTCGCTCTCGCTCGGGATTTCCTACCACTAAGCCCATTCTTTTCCAGCATACAACAGAAGTAAAGATACGAACCGGAAGTTGCCTATACTGTAACAGCTCTAACTTTTACAATTGATTTCCCATTCCTTTGCACCGTTCGTTAATTTTGTTTTGGCGTTTTGGGTTCGGCTCCTGGTGATCAACAGAGTTGGCAAGGTGTGGTCTTCCTGTAACAGTCAACGAAGGAATCAGCAGAAACTTTGCAGTCTGCAACACCACACGGTTGATGTTTAGGTCTTATATTGTCAACACTTTTTTGTTCTGACAGCTGGATGAATAGATCAATTTGTGAGAACTATTGGCTTGAACAAGACTGGTGGTATTTGGAAACAAAAAACTAACCAACATAAAGGCCTAGCATTCAAAATCATCAACATTCATCATACAATTTTTCGAAATTATTATTCATCGTGCAATTTATCAAAAATCATGCATTCCAGCTGCCTTAATATAGAGAGTATTAGGGTAAATTTAATAACCTCACTTTCACCCTCTAACCTTACTCGTATCCGCCTCCGATGGACGAGCGCTCTACAGTCAATGATTCCCGGCACGATGCTTACATTTTATACGGAAAGCACCAGTAAGATGGATGGACCGGAAAAAGACAATCTTATTTGTTTACCTTCGTTTGAAAGCTTCCTGCATCCTTCATCCACAAAACAGCCCCCGACAGTCTCGGATGCCGGGGATCGTCCTCTTGACTCAGATCAATCCGAAATCTCTCGGGAAATATAACAATCCATTCAATTAGAGCATCGAAGATTGAGCTTCATCCGATCGGCTAGGGAGATGCTGGGATTGGATTCGCAGGAAAACGGATCTTTCTCCATGGCACCGTAGGTCAACCTTACCGTTTTGGTGGACAATATGACTTCCGGTTGCCATCGCACCCGCACGCATCTCGTATCCTTTCCCAATTCTGATGGATGATATGTGAGACCTCTCTACTTGTGCGACCTCTACCAACTTTCGGTTTTGTTTACAAGCACTTTCCACATCCGTAAGCTGTTGTTCTACACAACGTATCTCACAGCCATTGTTTCATTCTCCTCAGCTCGAGCCTCAAGAACAACAGCTAAAGAAAAGTGTGTTTATGCAAGCCAGTATAGTGCACTAGTACTCGCAAACAAACATGGATTTCCAAAAGGAAAAGAAAACGAACATAAAGAAATCACACACACTCTCTCTCTCTCTTTCTCATTCTTCCGAGGCCAAACTACTCAGGCCACAACCCCAAACACAGACAAGGTGCATCGATATTGCAAAACAAACGCCTTCGTTGGTTAGATTTTTTTTTTTTTGCTCCACCCGGGTGACAATGTCCAAACCGATCGAATGTCCTTGTCAGTTCCGGCTCTGGGTGGCTCTGCTGCACAACGCTTTCCACCACAAACAACCAATTCCTCGTATGTTTGTGTGTATCAATACTGAGTGTGTCTGTACGAGTGATGAACAACAGCTCGTATTGATTTGTGTAAAAGCAAAGTAAACATAAGTAATATTTCATCCATCGCTATGTGTTTTCACTCAATCGTCCAAATGCTATCTCCCTGCGGCAAATCCATACTTATAGCGCCTTCTCGAGCAGCTTCTTCTACTTCGCAGTTGAGATGAGGATATCAAACTAGACAAAATGGCACTTCAATACCGGTGGCCCGGAGGCCCGGTGGCCCGGTGGCTCGGACGAGCAAACGTACGAGGGCGGAGGTAAGAACAATTTTCAATTGTTTGCCCGGCGACATCTGTCCGGAACAATAATTTCTGCACTTCAGGCTGCGGACGGTCGGAACGGAAAGAAATCCGGCAATGTCCCTGAGATGGGCTGCATGAACAAAACTGTACGACACTTCCGGGATCGAATGACATTTCATTTCACCGGAACCACAACAACCATTGTCCGACACGGTTCAATAGCGGTTTCTCCATCGAACACTCCACAGTGCTGATGATGGTGACGATGATGACTGCGATGGCCATGATGTGACAGTTTTACACCTTATGTCGTAAAGGTGCCTGGATGCGCTGCCGTCCTCCGACAGAAGCGACCTCCATGGTTGCTTTTAAGTAAGACAACACTCCACTAACACCTTCGTCCTGCCAATTTCTCCTTTCTCCATGCGGAAGCGTCGCCTGGGTCCGCCGGCATTATATTCAATTGACCGAAAATGTCAACACGGGTCCTATTTGACAAATTGAGATTTCTTCTCTTACGATCGTGCTCCTTTTACAAATGATTTCCCTTTTCCCATTGCTGTGTACCTTTTAAAATTGCATTCATGCGTTCCCCGTTCCTCCCTTCACTGGTTTGCATTTACGGCTGCCGGGAGACGGGCGACTCCCTGCTATGTGATTAATGGCTTCTTTAATTTCAACCAACCATCAACCAGCCACCCAGCCAGCAAACTGCAAAGAACAAACACCACCAAAAAGACACATGCTGAAGTAAAATTGTGTTTATCCGATTTACTCCATACATCCGATGACTAAAGCATCCAGTATATGTAATCCGATGCAAACCTGTCTAACGCCAACAAGAAAGGGGTTCGTCCATGGCTCTTAGAAAGTGCTAAAAGTGAACATTTTCCATTTAAATTCTTCCGTTTCCCTATCGCCAACGGATCATACCACGGGCCACAAACATCCCGGGGGCGATTTATGGCTCACGGGAAGGAAGTTATTTCAGGGATGACTGAGCGAACTAACAGTTCTATAGGCTAACTGTAGCAACAGTGGGAGGGATTTTTAAAAACATCACAGTAAAGTATTTTCCCGATTAAATTTATAAGTTTTTTTCTTTCTTTCCAACCCCTCAAAGAATCATCAACACTGCACTGAATAAATCGCAAACCGTATTGAGGGTTCCAATAACTGCCTGATTACATTCGCTTTGTCATCAATAATGATTAACATTTAAAAAAGGGTGTTGAGTAATGTTTCAAATAATATGACTTGTGAATAATACACTAGGCAAGCACGGTTGAAAACTGGTACTATACTCATCCTGAATTGTAACTTTTAACACTAGTAATTTTTATAACGTTCATCAAACATACGAAAAAATCGCACATTTACATTCCACAAACAAAAGTAGTCGCACGCATCACAGACTCACGAAATTTGGTTTCTAGCATCCACTCACTTCCCATGCGTGCTTTATTTGCAGTGAAACTAATAAAAATTACTTTCAATGTTATACCGTTCAGCTCATGGCCCGTACTCAACGCAGTCATGCATGAATAAATAAAATATTTCCGCAATGCTGTTTTTTGGAGTCCATTTCTTTCTGCATGCATCCAAGTGCTGCCAGGCCTTTTCTGTCCGTGCTGCGACACAAGTGCGAGCGAGGAAGCAGGAAGAAATAAACGAGCTCAAATTAAAACATTCTGCCAACCCGCCAGGAACCAGTGCCAGTAAAAGTAATCATGGGACACCAGCACCGAAAAAAAAGCCTTCCATGCGGCTCTACTGCTTCACAGGTTGAGAAGTCAGCGAGAGGGAAACGCTTTCATTTTTAGTTTATTACCTCACATGTTTTACGATTGGGGCGTTTAGGTGGCTTCAATCGTTTCGCAAGGATTGAGCAAAGGAAAGGAAAAACCCAAACCTTCTGACACTGACTTCACCTACAACCTTCAGCGCGAGATACAACGCAGCACGGAATCCAAGCTTTTCATTCTTAAGATGAGTTTTTCGCGGCCGTTTTGCGATTCCGATTAGGAAAAAAGCACCTTCGTGTGAGACACAAAAACTCCCAGGCATTCTCCTCAATGGAGAACGCGTAGCTGGTGCGAAGCTTTGTTCAAAATTTATAGTCTCACATAAAGTCCGCACACGATCCATATTTAATGGGTTCTTTAGTATAGAAATACACTCACTGTGCGCACAGCGCATCAGGTCCCGGAGTTGTTTTTTTGCCGTAAAAATGACAAAACTAATGAGATATTTAATAAAACATGCTATTCTCACAAGGCTCAGGCACAAAAGTAAAAAAAAAACGGATCGTTTACCGCAGACATACTCAGACCGAAGGGCACACCACACCACACGCACTGCATTTATTTATGCTCGAGATAGCTTTCTTGCTTTTACGACAAAATCAATTTGCCGTGTGCGCCCCGCTATAAGCAACGATGCTGCTCGTGCTTGCCGTGTGAAATGTGCATAGCGCTCCCCGAATGCCTAAAAAGAGTGACTCCACAAATTAGATTTTTGCAGCCCCAAATGAAACGAACAAAAAGCGAACCATGTCCCTAGCCCTAGGAACATCCCTTCACACAACTAAGCAGCATGCGTACAAAATCTCCGGCCACTCACTGGACGGCACGACGAGAGTGACAATGAGAACATTCGTCATCAGAAAAGGGCAGCAAATAAAGATCCAGCTACGTCCGCTCGCCTTAGTGACGCATGGACGGTTATCAGGCCGAACGTACGTTTGCGGAGGCTGGTGTCCAGAAAAACATCATAAATTATACATTTATGTGACAAATTTCTTCATGCTCTCCAAGTTTGTGCATATAAATTGGGGTAAAAACAAACCATAAGTTACAAGACAATGCTTCACTACTGTCCGGTCCGGTAGCAGCTGGCAACCACTGCACACAATGGAAGCTATTATTGAGCACAAGGACAAAACTACAATCACGTATTACACTCGGCTATGCAATATTACATCTACTACGATTTCTGCTAGAGCTAAACTAAAAAACGTACAGCACAATCTCGCATTACAATGTTTCCTTTTTAATTTATGCTACGATCTATTGGTATTGTATTTACAGATGAATTTGGAATATTCAAATATTTGAGCGGTTTTTTGGAAACATGAACATTTGCATGACCAAATTCATTCATTTTATCTAACCACTCATGCGCTGCTTTCTATACAGTCATTAATTAATCGTTCATTAATAAATGGGAGACTTTTTTTGTTACTAAACCCAAAACGAAAGCAACACTTTCTCTTTCTTTCTTCCCCTCCCTTTCTTGGGCTCACTCGCTCCGATAGCAATAAACAACAATCATAAAAAGACGACAAAAATTAATATCATCAAATTAGACACGGCTTGAAGCGTAGTTTTTACGTCCAGCACGTCCACCGCACAGAAAATCAAAACACAGATGGAAGACAGCTTTTCTAGAAACAATTAAGAATTGTTGTCCTTGCTGTTACGCCTGCTTACTGCCCGGGCGCATAAAATGAGCACTGGGTAGCAGAAAAATTGAATTAATATTTAATTTATGAAAAGGATGAATACTCGCCCACGGTCGATGCTTGACGTTCGCCCCAGCATCGTTAACATTCGCATTCGGCTGGACATCTGCCTTGGGAGGAGGCCAATATTGCGAAAGCAATTTCGCCGTTTGATGCTACCGTGCATAGCGTCAGGCTATCCGAAGATTACCAAAAGCAAGTACGCAAGAACGAGTGATTGTGGAGAGTAAAAAAATATAAACAATCTTCTCCGAAATTTCCATTTTCTTAAGGCTTTTTATTTTTGGACGCGGGTTACTCTGAATGCCATCTGTTTCGCTTTCATGGTCAAGCTTTTCCAAGCGGCACTTGTAAAATGTAAGAAAACATATTGTAACCGGAAGCAAATGTTGTTCCAAATGAAATTTCCATTCCGCTTTTGTTTTACCAGTAGTGGTCAATGATATCATTCAAATATTTCTTCAGCCAAACTAAAACGTAACAAATACTGCAGTTTAACGACGCATGAGAAGCTGTTAAAAGTTTTGTTTTTAATTTACAACTTTCTTGACAGCTCGACGAAACCCCGCGCGATTGGTTCTGCAGGATTTTAATTGCATACCACAATATCATTACGCTTCTGTACGGGCTGTACGAAAAATTGATGTTGGCGGTTATTTTTATTAATTAGACCGGCAATCAGTCTTCAACACCCGCCTTCTTGGGCAAATGAAATGAGTCGGAAAATCTAGAAAGTTGTCCTGCCTGCTGCTGCCTCAAGCCAGAACTCATTTTCACCATCATTAGTTGCCCATCAGCAAATCGCAATTAAGCGGAGAAGCCCCATCAAACAGTTTCGGTAGCATCCTATCAGCTTCCTCTGCCTAACGCACTCAACAAAAGTAAGGCTTTTTGCACTGGATGTGTGTATGTAGGTTTGCTCAACAAGCGCCCAAAAGAGGAACGCTCGTGGAACGAAATTTAAATTAAGACATCTATTATTCACTGGTCAAACAAATCAACTGCCAGTTGATTCCAAGCGCAAATGAATTCCAAGTAACACATCCGAAATGATTTAAAATTCAATCTATCTCCTCAATTGACGCCGGTTTGTCGTTCTCGTCAACTCAAATCGGATCAAACACGCCAAACGCACACTTCACCGTTCTGGAGAGACACATCGGCCCACCAGATCATCAAATGACGGCTGCCGGCTGCCCACTTGAAGTCTGATTGAAAACGGTTGTTCTTCGCACGAGGCAATAGATCTGCATTCTCTCGACCGTCCCTCGGTAGTCGTTACATTAAGCGACTCGCTGGCGCCCTCGAAAGAAGGAGTTAGCGTAAAGCCGACAGCCTCCGACGCTTTATCGCTTCGCCCGGTGTAAAATTATATGAATAATTATCACATTTTTCAAGTGGCCACTTTTGCCACGACACCGAAAAACGGAACGAAATTATGCTCTCTTTATGGCCACTTAACGAGTTACACAACCATAAACAATTCCTGCGAACTTGACTTTCCTCCTTTGATGGCTCTGTTCTCCAACATCACCAACGACTGGCTTTTTTAGGGAAACAGTCTCACCACCCAGCAGCAGCAGCAGCAACATAGTGAAACCCTTCGTGATATCCTTTCCTTCTGCTGCGGAGGCGCCAGACGAGAAGGACGACCGTGCGCGGCATCTTTGCTCGCGGTTAGCTTTCAAGGTGAGAGCCCACTTGAAAAGAATGCTTCTTTGCCACTCTTCACAGTTTTTCCCTTGTTTCCCTCCTATTTTGGTCACGTTTCGAATTTCCATTCCGTTAAACGGTCGTCCGTGAGGGAAGCACATGCACGAATACTGACAATGAGAAACCCGTAAACCAGCCAAACCATTCGAACCCAAACAACATGCCATGGGATAATTATGAAGCCGTGCTTTTCTTACTGAAAAAAACAAACACTACCCCTTATACCCCTCTGCTTGCATCTAAAGATTACATGCCTTCAAAGCAAAACGGGATGCGGTTGTTATCATTGGTAAATTAAACGCTCTTCATCAGAACCCTCTGAAGGGACAAACGTTGTGCAGCGAAATGTATAATCATTTTACATCCCTTGCTTCGTACAACGCCCTTCTCAAACAAATCGTTGATAGGAAGGCGGACCTACACCTAACGTACCTGAGCGTCCCACAGCGGAAGGAGTTTTATTCAATTGCACGCTCAACATTGAGCATCTAATAGCCGCATCTAATATGTATGATCCATCTGATGGTAATGTCATTAATATTACGTACGACTTATGGAACGTAACGGCAACTCCGCAAATTGTAACTTTCGCCCAAAATATTCCACCCGTAATTGACACACCTACCCCTATCTGCAATAAACGACGACCACGAGCACATCTCGGCTGTCTCGATAGAGAACAGCGATAGAGCCGAGAGAAAACACATACTCTCATTATTTGCTCTTAAATTCACCCGGATATCCCTTTCGATGGCACCCGGGGGCCAGTCGTGCATAAAATCAAAGTAGATTACCAAACCTAACTTCTTCTCAGCCACTACCATCAGCATCATCATCATCATCGCCGCCATCATCAACAGACACCAAGCACGTTACGTTTCTTCGATTCTGTAATGCCACACAAGATGGTAAACAGTAAATGCACTTTACTCTTCAGCTCAGCCCATCATCGAAAGTTTCATCGTCGGGAAAGTTTGTCTTTCGTCTTGTACATGCTACTCCCGATTCCCAACAGTACCCCATACTCCAGAGGTTCCATGTGATCCGACATCCAGTCCGGTGGTGTGTAGCCTTATCCGTCTTATCCATCCATCTCGGCTGGAACGCACCAAAGACACCGTCAGCAACCGGAAGTTCTCAGTCAATCACCGTCCACCCGTTTAGGGTAATCAGGCCGGCGGCCGAGGGGTCGAGTTGGGTGCCGCAGTTCAAAGGATAAAGTTACCCATACCCTCCCGGCCGTTTCTCGTACCACCACCAACAAGCATCCTAAATCTCTCCAACATCAGGTTTATGTTGTACAAGCGAGATAACATCCTTTCGATCGATGTCCATGCATTTACCCATCGACCCAATCCCATCTCCCCGCACTCGAGAACTCTCCTCAAGGACGAGTTGTAAACTGTGTACGCTATTTCTCTATCCATGTGCACGCTTTAAGACATTTGCAGACATGTTCAGCCGGGCAGATTATTTACACCTTAATTTTCGATATCTTTTAAGAATCATTTGTCATTACGAAAGAGCAACGATCACGTGAGGTGCAATCAAGCTGCTGTTGTATAAAATAAATTTACCCCGCAGCTTCATTTGGATGCGCTTCTTGCTGCATTTTATATTCTTCATCCATAAGCGATGTGTGCGACGGCGCTAATCTATAATTCCATTCTCTTTTTTTTTTTAGATTCTCTCCGTGCGAATCACAACACAGCCCGTTCGTTTCCTCTCGTGAGTGCCTGATGGTTTTATGTCCCTAGAGCGAGCTTGTCACGTTCCATCAATCAACTGATCAATCAAACGGATCTGACGTTTGGAAACCGTACGAGGAGAACGAATTGAAATGTTAACAAATTCAGAGTAAATTGTATGCCATCGAGCGTGCCATTACTGGTTGGAGAAACCATGCCCATGGGTTTCACCTCACAAAACATATTCAAAGCATTTTCACCACGATCTCATCCAATCACCCACGAGCAAATCGTGCGATATGGCCAAACGCCAATCGTGTGACGTCGTAAAATGCGCGCTGTATTAAAAAAAAAACGAAACTGTCATCTGCGTGGAAAGCTCGCTTGACTTTGATTTGATCAATGGCAATCATTGTAAAATAAACAAGCTTAAGTGTGATTGAGCAGACTGTTCTTGCCAAGGCGAGATATATACGATTGTCCCTCGGCATCTCATTTGAACATCTAATACGAGCGCAGCGGAGCAATCCCAAGCACGAAATGGAAGGTACGTAACATTTTACCAACTAATATTTTTACAGCTTATCACTCACATTTCTTTTACCACCTTCACTCAAATTTTGTAAAGAAGAACAAGAAGAACAAGAAATTCCCTCCCCCTGTTTTATATCTATTTGGTAACATGCTGGCTAAAACGCGCACAGTTGTGCCTGTTTGCACGTTTGCAACATCCAGAAACACCTGTCCTGCCGATTGCTTTCGCTTTCGTCTAAACGAATTAACTTCTTTTGAACTTTCTCAAAACACAGTTTAAAGGATTTAATGCGATTAACGGTGGGAAAAGTATTTCCAACAAAAAATACATACATGCACACACATACATAGACCGAAATGAAGGGGCAGGATTCCAACTTCTCTCATACAACAACAAAAAAACTCACAGAAAAACCGCTTCGCTAAAGCGAACCAACATAAGCACTCACAAATGGCTAACGACTTTTTGAGTACAAATATTTGGAAATGATGGATTTTGCCCCGCAATTTACGCTCCATCGTCCCGGGCTGGTGGGAAAGGACCTTTTTTTACTTTGGTAGCCATGGAGCAAAAGTCACTTTGATTCACCGTAATTGAATTATTTCCACGAGTTTTACCACTGGCGCTGCTGCAAGTTTTCCCCAACCTGTAACTTTCAGTGCGCGCGCCCCACCCTTCGCAAACCACCCTTTGCAAGTCGAGAGGCCAAGCAGCAGTCGTAAATCGCGACCGAAAACTTTTCATTTTCAATACCTTCCCCTGCTGCTAACGGGAGGATGCGAGGTGCGGGTGAATGATCAACCTTTGAAGCACCTGCCCGCGAAGGTATTGTGACATAATCGGTTCCGTTTCTACGGGTCTCGGAAACTCGCCCTCCAACCAGGTTGGAGGTTGTCACAAGTTTGCTACAACTTACTTTTTTCGCTCACTTTCGGTGAAAACGGCAGAACAAAATCGTAATGGGAAGTTGATGGATTTTCCTCCACTCTTATCAGTCCAATTGGGGATGGAATTTCCAAAACACCCCAGCGATTGCGTTGGGGAGGTTCCAGGTTCAGGTCGCTTGAAAGTTATTAAGTTGATTTTGTAACATCTTACATCCTGAAATCCAATTAATACCACTTAATCACCCAGCTATTATCAGCAATACGACGAACCAATTCATAGATATAGCGAAAGAAGTATTCATTTCAGGACAAGTTAATCTTTCTCGTTATTTCACGGTGCCGAGATGTCTTCAATGGAAGACAAATTATTTGCCAACAGACGGCAGGCGCACCAACGCGTCTAAAATAGATTATATCAGTCTCCAAACTGTCTTCTGTATCATCTCCAGCATATGGCGCATTAGGACGGTGCAATCAATATCTGCTTTAATAATACGGTAACATTTGCTTTCATCTGTAGAGCGATGTTATTCCTTGTATACCAGTATGGTTCTCGGGACAAATATAGCAAGAAATTGTATAATTTGTTCCCCGTATAAACAGATTCTTTTGCGATCGTGACTGTAACAGATTTTACTACGCTGCACGTTATT
>JXXB01034970.1:0-13989 GCA_000956275.1 Anopheles koliensis | reverse complement strand
GCAGTCACGCGGGTATAATCACGATCGTCCGAACAGGGCATTAACAATTTGAACACATTTGCATATGAAGCGACCGGCGCGTGGTACGTACGGGTGTAATTGGTAAGGTTACAGTGCGAATCGCTGCCGAAAAGGGATAAATGCACAATTAATTGACATGAGTTGACGCTTTGTTTAAATTTGTTCGTGTGGTATATAGGTCTATCCAATTTGCGCTGTAATCCGCAGGTAATGATTACAAGCGAATTTATGATAATTAACTCAATATATTTGTTATAGTTATTTGCATTTTGTAAATCATGCGCGGGTTTAAATTGAAATTGTTTTTCCATTTTCATTTTTTATAATCGGACTGAGTGTAAACAGAATTCTTTTCGTTTACACTAAAACCATATCATGAATTTGTATTGTTTCTCCATTGTAACTCCCAGCGGCAAACCTACACTCATGTAGGATATATCCAACATGAACCTGTCAACTTTGTCTAGCCACGTCACATACGGTTAACGAGCAACGAAGTAGCGCATCTGGCCATCTCGAATGTGCGAAAATGATAAATGAAAGAAATAAACGTGAAGTTGGAACCATTCCCATTTTTGGAGCTATCAAGAACACCAGCTGCCATCACAAGGAAGACCACTCTCTGCGAGCAAGTGCATATGAACGGAGGTGGGAGCGTGATGTTGCTATGCATCATTCAACCGTAGCCTGAGCATAAAAAACAATGGGCCACTGGCATAAAATGCATAACTAAATAATTATTTTTTTATAATTATTTTAACTTTTATAATCTATGAATAAAACGACAAACGTAATTCATGTTAACTAATCGTATTCAATAACTCAAAATCAAACCATTTACATTTTGCGTGTTTAACATTTCAAATGCCACTTTTGTTACCGAAAGCACAAACTTGCGGTGTAGACAAAGCTCGAGAACTCACAATTGAAAAACAACTACGCAAGCCAAAAAAACAACTTTCACTGATTCGTTGGAAAATGGTGCAGAAACCAAACTTAAATCATCAACTCGCACGCCCCGCACCAACGAGCAGTTCCGATTGTCGTTACGTTACAATGGCAACATACACCACAACCGAAAGAGCAGCAACAGCCCCAGCTGGGCGTCATCATCAGTAAACACGGATACATTATTGCATCGTAAAGCCCGCGTTGGGTGCTTTTGCTCCCATGCGTGGGAGAGACACGGCTGAAAATAAAAGAAAAAGTTCATGCCCTTTTTTTTGCTCCTACCGGCGTTGTGGCAAGATGCACCACGCGACGCCGAGATATTATTGTGCGTAAAGACATCGTCGGCGTAGCAGAGGACGAATGAAAACCACAACAACAACCACAGTCATTCGCATGCACAGCTCATAACATAAACAATAACAAAACGCAACACGCAAACGATGCAAAAGTAGCGGAAGATGGGCGCAATTAATTTACCTCCGCCAAATTGAGAACTTAAAATCCCATTAAAAATTGAATGTTAAGTATGTGGCGGCGACGGCAGGCTACCATGTACCGGAAGCTTCCGTTTGGCAAAAAAAATAGAAACAAATTACAACATTGCAAAAATTTGCCAGCTGATGCACTTTTCCGAACGAGTTTTTATTTAACCCCGTTTATTGCCCCTCTCGTTTTCATTACACGCGCTTGATGGGATAATAAACAGATGAAAACTGTGCACACCATACGAGCTCAATTTGTTCAATATGAGTACTTTAAAAGGATAGGTTATTTATTCAATATTTCGTGCCACTATACAGGAGAAAAATAAAAATAAAATGAACTAATGTTAGCGGAAGACGAGAAAAATGTTGCATTCGACATTTCCTCAAAAGCGTAAGCGTTAAAAGGCTTTCGAGATGACTTAATAATCATGTCAGTGGGTATGTTAACACATTTTAAATCATTTTACACCCTATCTGAATCATTTTGCGACGAATTAGATTATACAGAGCGATAACTCTTGACATTTTTCGGCTACTGGCTACCAGCACTGCCTGGAACCTACATGTCTTAATACTCAACAGCGCCGAATTCGAATTTTATAACATTGAAAATTGGTTTTCAAATGGTCATCCGATTAGTGGTGGAGATGGAGGTGTACGTTTAACGACCCAGACAACACTTCGAACCATCGTCGTCAACCAGAAAGGCCAGTGTGAATATTTATGGCCTTTTTTATTGAAGTTTGTTAGCAACCAACCAATAGCATGTGTGTCTGATGAGTGTGTTTTTGCCATCCGAAACAGATTGTGCTTGTCGACATTTCCGCGGCAGCTCCAGAGAGACGGCCAGATGTGTGTGAGCGTTACAGTTTTTTGTCGATCAAAACCCGCATGTGTCAAAACTCGCTCAACTTGCTGTGATTGATCACGTTTTAAGCGTTCACACCTCTCGTTTCAATTTCCTTTCCATCAATGCCTTCTTGTGTATTATGGCAACAAAAAGTTTCTTACGCAAAGATAAGAGAAGAAGTGCAACACCACGACAAATAAGACATCAAATACCAACAAAATTATTTTTAAAGAAAAAGCTTTTAATGAACACCAAACGACATAATTAAATTATTTTTAAACTATTTTGAACCTTAAACAACATAGAAAAAAATACTAAAGTAGAGCATAGCAATCGGACCTCTCCTTTCCAAAGGTTTCATAGTAAACAAGCGCTCATCATAAGAGATGCGTTCTAAACATGCAATGCCAAACCTGGTATTGAAAAATCAATACACCCGCTGCAGCACATGCACAGTGTCCCACTTTGGATGACCGAGAAAATGTCATTTGAAATGAACATTCTTCAAGCGCAGTAATGTGGAAAAAGTAACATTCAAGCGGTATGGAGCTATAAAATGAACGTCCATTGTACACGAGTAGAGGAATAAATTTATTTCGTATTTTATTTCTCCAAGAATGACCCACTTTCTGTACCGCACAACAACATACACATTAAAACATCTTCTGTATCCTTCCAACAAACTCTCTTACTTGCTCTTCCTCTGCCTCTCTAGTAAAAGTCCGATAACGCTCGATTCGGCACCCCAGTTAATCCGATTCGCCTGAAGGAAAGTAGGACCTACGGTAACGCGCGATGCAATTGGTCACATCAGGCGCAGCAGGTTGAATGTTATGCAACACCGTCAACCAGGAGACAAATGCGAAATGCGCTTACTTCCTGGGCACCGGACAATACACGGTGGGCAAAATTAACAATGCAACAACGCCATCGCCGCCATCGGGCGTCGTCGTCACAGTGTGTCAACGGATTGTTACTGTGATGACGTTGGTGAATGAGGTGGTGGGGTGTGGGGGAGGGGAGGGACGGCTCCATGGATAACGGAGGGTGATTACAGTGCCACCGAGAACTGCAGAGGGCCACCCCGCCTGGGGTATTACTAACACGGTTACACCTTTTCCGTTGTTTGCGGCGATAAATTAAGCGCCTCCAACATATATAACAAGGGTTGTAATTATTTGTTACATACTCTTCTTTCGCAGCGCCACCAGCCCGCAGCTGGGTCAGTGCGGCGAGATTTGGTGCGTTGCAGATTCCAACGAAAGTACCTTCGAGGTAGAAGCGAACCGGCGAGTGAACCAGCGCTAGCCGCATTTTAACAATCAGCGTAATAATTGCAAACGCCCTCACTATTTGAGGGCAATGAGGATTACGATGAGTTGCCACCACACTCGCAATTGAAAATGGAGTGTAGCTTAATTTTACACACGTGGAGAAAATTGTTTTGCAATTTGTTACCCTTGATATATTTTATAAACATTCGTTGCTTGCTTCAACTTGTCGTTAAAATATTAATTAATCCATATAAGGACGACAAAACATGTAGTATTACCTATTTTAAACAATTTATTCTACAATTGAAAGGCTATGAAAGATCAATATTTCAAGTGCCTCCTCTTGATTTTACGAATCGACAAAAGCGGAGAATAAAATAAATCATTTTTGTGAACGCAGGACAACAACTTCAGCACGCACCGTTGCACAATCTTCGTTTGCAACTCCTCACGCCTCAACAACAACAAGCTGAACGGAACGAAAATGCCCATACCGCTTCTTTGCTGCCGAATTAGACGCGGACAGTTCATTAATTAACTGCCCATGCTAGTCGCGTCGCCTGGTAAAACATACTAAAACATAGACACCTAAAGGGGTATGCGAATGGAATGGAGGTTTTAGAGCAAATGTTCCGCAACGCTCCACCCATGCAAGGGGGAGGACCGTCTGGACGACCAACGAAGGTGGAAATCGATTAATAAACCCATTCACCCTATTAATTCCCACAACCACGTGCTACCTAGACGGCCGATCAACAACCAAAAAAAAACCGGGCGTGAAGGAGGATAGAACCTGCCCGTCCGTTTGCTCCTCGTAGAGAAAGGGAGGTTAGGGGTGGTAAACAAATTCACCGATTGTGCCCCGCGATCGACCCCAATAATAATAATAATATCGACAGCAGGGCAATTTATTACACACTGCACGGCGTCAACGGTGGAGGGGTTCCTCGCTTGTCGTTCGTTTTAGTCTTGTGGCACAAATCGAAGGACATATTGGGGAGGGAAGGGGAGGGTTTGGCTGGTGGCTCCTCGCACGCCGAAGATTTGTGTGCCGTGCGGGCAATAAGGTACGTGTGCGCGCGTGGGCTGCGCTAGATGACCTTGGGAGGCGTTTTCCTCCTTTCACAAGTTCACCACCGTCGGAAGGTGCGTACGCGCGTAAAACACACCCTAGAGAGCGTGCTGTTTCTAGGAGATCCAATGCATTGGGAGTAGGCGACTATAGGACACAATTATCAAAAAAGGAATGTTTAAGATATAAGATTCGTTCGGTACATAAAAGCGCTATAAACTTTATTGGATTTTTATGTAAGCCGCAAAACCAAACCAATGAATTAAACAAAAATAGGGCACAGGTGAGCTAAAATTGTGCACCAAAAAAGCACAAATGAACGGGCAACTTATCGCACAAACAAGTGACCCTTTTTAAACCAGCGTGGTTCTTTCGCGTGAGAACTACCCCCACCGAGACGATGAGCCGATTCGATAAAGCCATTACGGTAGCGCCCGTGACAAATTGCTTGCGATTAGAGTTTATACTTCACCGTCAGCTTAATATGGTTTGTGGTCCACAAATCGCCCGTCCTTTAGCTACCGCACTTCAAATCAACCCCATATTTTCTAAACGACAAGCATTTTCATCACTTCCACAAGTGCTACCGCTGGTGGCTAGCCTGACACCCACCAAACAAGCCAGCGGAGATCGATCTATTCCGCGTCGTAAATCGATCCGATAATATCTTGCCGAGTGCTTATAGCGAAGCACTGCCGTCGCCGTCATTGCCAACAGCAAAAGCGTTGCGGTCGCGGGATCACAAAACAAAATCTCAAGAGAACCATATCTTCAAATTAAGCACATAAACCATCGCCCACGTACTGTTTGAGAGAAGAAAAAAAGCCTATTTCGGCGTCCGCTGAAATCCTGCCGCACCTTCACTAGCCTCTCACGTGTTGTGTGTCGAAGTGGACCAGCTGTGGAGCTGTGGAGGCAATCGAAAGGCTAGCCTCCCTGCTGAGAAGCAGGCCCGAAATGGACTTACCAACTATTTTGTCGACAAGGAAAACGCTACACAAGCATGGACAGTTTGTGCACACTCGAACCATCGGGTGGAGAAACGTCGCACCATCAGACAAGGGCATTACGCGACCTATATTTCATTTATAGCTGCGAGAGTTTGGTCTCTTCGCAAGATTTTGAGTGCATCAAGCCCCTTATGGAGTAGGTCCCCATTGGATGCAGTGCAGGGTTGTGGGCGTTTCGGGGAGAACACGTGTTGAGTGTTTTATTTGATTGGGTTGAATCAAAAATCTCTATTTAATCGAACGATACCATTGGAAGAATAATTAGGCGTCAAAAAGTTGTAGCACAAATAGTATATACCGGTAGCTACGATCAAAATTTGTTATACAATCTAAATATTTGTTCTAAACATCGAAACGTTTTCTAAAAAATGTTCCATAAAATATTTGAATATAATTGAAAATATGTTATAAACTAATAATTTTTAAAAACTTCCCAGCAAAAATTAACACACTTTCCCCAGCCCGAAAGCTTTCGAAACGATGTCCCCCCATTTTTCCTGTCGCCATTGAGGTTCATGCAACTGCAATCCCAAACTGTTTTGCTTAGAAACGCTTAAAATTTATCGCTAATGGCGTTGCACCGTAACGTCCTCCCTCAAGCGCACCTATTTTCTCTTGGCGCTAATGTTTCCCCGGCCATAGTAAAAATCTAATGATTTATATGTGCTCTTTAGTTTTTTTTTATTCCCGCACCGTACCACTTTCTTCCACAGCTCGATCGGAGCTCGGGTTACGGGTTTTCTTATTTTTATATGGCGTTTTATACGACGTGTTTCATTACCGTTCGAACACCCGACTTAACTTGCGCAGGTTGGGCAAATTTATTTCATTTATTTTTTCCCATTCATGTCGGAACTGCATTTTCTGCCACCTTAAGGCATGCGTGTGCTGCACCAGCCAGCTGGCGCGACGACGATAAGGAAATTTCGCCTTGGAGAGCAATTTAATCCGAACAAAAATTGAAAACTATTGCAAAAGGGCAAAATTTTCGAATGCTAGCACACGTTCGTAATGCGATCCCGCGGCACCTCTTTCAAGCGGCCAGAGCCGCCCACAGGTATCGGATGCAAGGTCTCGCAAGGTTGGCTAGCGAAGGTTTCACCTTATGATAACCGAGACACGCCGACCGTATGATAACTGACACGAGCACACGACTGCGACGTCGTCGCAAAATCATTTGCACAAGCCAGTTTTTCCACACCACCGCAAAGTGAAATGTAACACGATGCATACGAAAAAAAAAGATGGAAAGAAAAAAACAACCAAGCACTTTAGCGCCAACATCATGTATGAAACGCTTCTTTAGTCAAGGTTTTTTTGCACAGTTGGCTGCAAGGCAGAACGATTTGCTGCATCATCACACCCCAACCGGGCGGGGGAATGAAATTGATCGATGCACATCAATGGCAAATGCTGATCTACACCTGTTGTGGTTTTTTGAGCGGTTTACGTTGCAAGAAAAACATTCCATTACAGATGGTTTGTAACGTGAGCTAACCTAATAAAATAAGCGTTAGCAAAATTATTCGCTTTTCAGTTTATCGACCCAATAGACTATAAATAGATTTAAAAAAATGTTTTAAATTGTTTAAAAACATGTTGAAATAGTAGCACAGTTCGCTCCAAAATTTGCGGGCCAATCAAAGACCCTCGAATGGCCGGAGAGCATAACTTTGTTGTCCTAGAATGCGGAACGAGATTGAAAGCACTTCAAGCACTTGCCACAGAAACAAACCACTTTGCATCGTGTTCTCATCAAGAATTTCTGTTTCTATTGCGGATGCACCTTTGCCCAGACAGACAGCTGCACATTTTCCCCACCCAAATGAGCTGTTAGAATTGCATGCTCGTAAACAAAATCTTCCCATGGCCTTGGGCTGTTGTGTGTGGGAGCGGAGTGAAAGCGTAATGCCATACTCCCCATTGGGATCCTGGCGTGGTGTGTCGTGTAAGAGGTAAAAAAATAATCACATACACACATTAAAGCAAGAGCAGCGGGCCTTGTGGACGATAAACTCGTCATTTAGCAGCCACCCGCCAGGCCTTTGTGCGGGAAATTGAAAGTCGTGATTTCTAGCGTCGTTCCGGAACGACGATTATCGTTAAGAACATGGGAAAAATTGGACGGTGCGCCATAAAGCGGCAAGAAGGCTACAAACTCGCTCTCTCCCGGTCGCTGTCTCCATTCTTGGTGCAATCGTTGGCCGCTGAATGGGACACGTGATGAAATGAAAATTAGCTCGACAAAAGAACGCGTACAGAAGCAAGCGATCAGGAATGTTTTGCCAGAAACACACATACACACACACACACTCCCACTTACGAACAGATGGGTGATGCCTTTTGCCACCTTCATCATCGCAGTCCCGCCAGCATCATCATCATATGTTCAATTTCTTCCACACAATGCTTTTAATTTTGCATATAATGGGCCAGGCACTAGCCTTCCCGTCTGGCCGGTGAGTCTGCACAGAATTTCCATTACAGACCTTCGCGGAGTTCGCGGTGTTGCACATGTGCCGACGCGCCCTTCCCCAGGGTCTTCCCACAAATCATTATCATCATCACCGCACTTCATTTCGCTACTCGTACCAGACCAATTTAATGAATTACCTCCTACCATTTCTCGCATGATACTCTTCAAGCGTGAAATCAGCAACGCCGAGCGAAAATATCACGCCCGCTGGTTTGCCGGGATGACCTCAGCACTGGGAAGCAGCACTGGACGTTCTATGAAAATTGCTTTTGGATCATCCGCTCGGTCGGTGATGTCCGGCGTTTTCGAGTGCATCGCACTACACAACTGGACCTAGGAAAATAGTTCTGAACCACCACACAAATCCAATTCTTCGATGTGGTCATTTCCTAATGGTATGGGGAAAGAAAGGCCGCTAGAATGGTACGGTGTTCTGCTGTAACGATCAAGCACCGTGAAGGAAAGATCATCCACGCCGATAGAAAATATCGTAATCTTATTAGCTCAGCGCAACGTTCGCTTCCATCTGCACGACAAACAAAAAAATAAACCCGAACCACAACCTCCACAGACCGTTTGCTTTTTGGATTTGAAAAAAAACACACAAATTAAAGAATCGTAGCGTGCAATCTGCGCCCGGTGGTACAAACAATTTGCCAACATCGCCTCGCCGTCCGTGAGTGCGCGCGAGTGGGCAGAAGTTCGTTCTTCTACTGCTTTTACGCCACATTGCTTTCCCATCGGGTTTGGCGCATTTCCGACCCTCCTTCGCGAAGCGGATATCAAATTGTTATGCATCGCAGGTCTTGCGTGAAGTCATGTACGCACATGCACACAGCTACACACGCGGGACGGCACACCCGGGCGGGTGGCTTAAGCACGTTCACCTCTGTGTAAGTGAAGGTGTGTGCACATGGTTGGCCCTCCAAATGGTGCACCATTCCATACCGACCGACCAGCTGCTGGTTGATGAGAATTAGCACCCACATGCCCGACCACCAAACCGCGCTGCCACAGAACACTCTCTCGTGTCGCGTCAGGAAGTTGCCTGCAGATAATCTGTCTGCAGGCGAAATTTATTCTATCCAGTTCTTCCGCCATGAAAGGAAAACCCCCCACCGCTGCTGCAGGTGTGCGGCCGATAGACAGCAGGTTTGAGATAGTTTAAACCGTTCCCTATTCGAACACTCACACAAATTGCTATAAACATGGTCTAAAATATTGGAACCGGCTCGACGAACGTACAGGTGCATTAAAAATGTAGTAACTTATCAGTGGAGTGGTTTAAATGTTTAACCACATTCCGCGTAGCCAAACAAACGCGGAATCGCCTCCCGGGCAGTTTTCTCGGTATGTTTTTTGTTGCATAAAACTAGCGACCAATTAAAACTGCACTTTGGCACGATTTAATTCCCATTTTCGCTGGTGGTTATTTAAAACGATCTAAACGAGCATGCATGCATGTCTGCACGTCGTATTTCTCTTATCTCCAGAGCTCAAAAAGGTTCCATAAAATCCACCATGGAGGAGGATATGTACTACACGACGCATTCTAATCTCCAGTTCGTCACTGCAACGTGGATCAAGCTGGTACCAACGGACTATGGAATACACATACTTTATTGTGCGGTGTTATCTTGACGTCCAGATGGTGTTTCACGGAACACCCGCAAGGATTTATGAACTTTCGCCAGGACATAGCAGGAGCTGAGCATTTTAATGCAGTCTGTTGTTTCTATTATATTTGCTTATCTTTAAATTGAATGAATGCATGCAGGTGCCCTTCAAATAAATTTCCAATCACAACACAGAGAGATAGAACTACCACCAAAAATAGGTTAAGTTACGAAATTATCTATTTAGCATTCAAGCTATAAAAAAATACATTTTAATAAATAAAAAAATACATAAAAATGCCTGTATTTCTTAATGCACTCATTGGATGCGCTTCGTTGCTCTAGTTTTAGTGCGTCGGAGTGCATTGCAACTTAAATTGAATAAATTTCAGATAATTATAATTATACAATAATATTTTACAAAACACACTTGTGCCGCACCTTACACAGTCGTTTCCTCGCCAATTTGTTAAAGCGTTTGCATTTTTATTCAAAAATCGCGATGTACACCCGGCACAGGGGAAAGGAATGAAAATTGTTGATTATAATTAATGGAATTATTATCCACTTCTACTCGTCCAATAATTCTGTACTTCGACTGCAAAAAAAACACGCAACGTCGCCGGAACTTGAAGTTATTCCATGAGCGAACGTTCTTGAACACAAATGCTTCTTGTTTTATGTTGTTCTTCGAGCCGCTATGAAGACATGCGTGTACACTCACATGTGGACCTGTACTACGAACCTTCGCGGAAAGCGGGCAATAATTAAGATTGAGGCGAAACAAAGACTTGTCAAAGAGTCGATGCAAAACAAAAGTCATTAGCCTTCGCTAGAATATATGCTACACTTGAGCTGCTGTGCGGTGACGCGTGATGGTTCGCGTTCGTTATCTTGGGCGAAATAGAAGAATGGAAGTCTTAGAGAACCGTACCATGAAAACGCTGTCACGTATCAAGCCGGAAGCGAGATAATCTGTGCTATTGCTAAACGTACCTGTACTCAAGCGCCTAAAAGATTTGCTCTATTGCATACGATGGAGCTGAAGCCGAGAAATACATTTCTGAAACTCGTCGATTTAATGTCATTTTAGGCAATTATGTTTCCGCAGAAAAACAAAATAATAACAAACAAACTAAGCAAGCGTACAGAACCACTTGAAATTGCTTTATTTTTTATGCTCGTTACGCGTTCATTGAATAATCTGTGGTGACCACCAATAAGGGAAATTAATGGTATTCCTTTTAAAAAATTTCCTAAACTACCCAAACCCAAACTACACATTAACCCTAAGCCCTATCTGATATCCGGGGCCGACCAAATTCGATTGATGAATGCACGCCCAACAGACGCGCACGTATCGATGATCCGAAGCAGCTGTTGCAATGCACAAATTCAACCCATCGCCCGTGTGGGGATTGCGCACACGATATAGATTCCCCCGCAAGCGCCTATCAAATGCCGCAACCCGAGAACGTGAACAACATCGCACGCACCCGTCAGAAATCCGATGCACTGCTATAAATTCCAAACAACTGTGGCTAAATTTAAACCCAACCGTAACGGGAAGAATTCGCTTGCACCAGAGACTCAAGTAGTCCCTAGGGATTCAATTCCCTCTTCTCTCCTGGTGTTGGTCGTTCGATTAGTTCGATTGCGACTTATGCAAGAGTTCCCCACCCGATACACGTCTAAGCTCACACCTCCCCATTCCAACCTTTATTGGGCGAGATTGGACGGGTTTGGTAATATCATAATCGAGTCTGTGGAGTCAATTTGGAGCTACTTCAATAGAGGACAGGTGATACGTTCTCAAAGCGTTCTCGAGTAGTTTCGATACCCGGCATGTAGTATCTCATTTCGCAGTTGACCGTAAGCAAATCAAAAGAAGGTTCATGCAAAGGTTTCATCCATTAGACCAGCCACCAAGGTCCACTTATTCCCAACAGGTCAACACACAGTATCGTGAGCGATGGGGAAGAACTTCAACCCTTTCACTGCGATTATAGGCTCAGTGGAAAGGGTGCTTTTCAACTCGAAGTGAGAAGATTGTGATCAAATCGAAACTCTACCTCACTTTAATGCGAGCTCAACGAGCACCTCACCCCAATATCGATTGCAGTCCATTACAGCTCTCCCTTCCGAATCAAGCCATCGGATTCGGCACTGGATCACAACCTAGAGCTTCTGGGTCGCCGTCACCGCAGGAAAACATGGAGACCATTCCAATAGAATTGAGGAAATAATCAACGCCATCGCTGCTGGATCAAACGTTGATCGGAGGCCACAACAAATGGATGCACACAAATGACGTTGCGTCGTAATCATTTCCTGTCCGACCAGACAGACAAAAAAGCAACGGTACGGTACCGGCCGGTTACTTCACCGAAAACTCTCCGCGCCGGAGAATGGCCTATCAGAGGTCATCAGATGATCGGATAATTGTAGAGTAGAATTGTTATGCAACGATCTGCTTCTCGTACTCCGGCTGGGACGTAATCCGAACTAGATAAATCGATAGGTGATGTTCTGTGCATGTGCACTTTGGTTGAAAAGTATTCCACGAACATACCTAAAAGTAGACAAAAAAAATAATACAAAATTAATACTCAAGTCATCGATGAAACATTTTGAAATTTTTATAAAACACATATAACAGCGGAAAATGCTCGTTCAGCAGCTCGATTGCGTGCGCACAAATGACAAAGCATAACCTGAGTTCAGTAGCGGACGTGGACCGACGCAATCGGTACCCGATGATTATTCACTTATTTATCGATATAATTTAATTTAACGAACATGCGCGCACCAGCCATCGTTCGCGAGTGTTCAGGTTTTCGCGTGCGAGTTACCTTCGCCATTCCGGTAGTCGTCCGCAATCTAGCATGCAACTACCACCATCACCACCACTTGCGGTGAAAACCGCAAGTGTTCGTCAAGCAAACGTGCACTGGTTTGTGAATATTTCAAAATCGCCGTTTATGGAAGTCTCTCGGCGAGTGTGTAACGCTTTAAATGGCCACAACCCCACCGCCATCGATTGATAGTCAGAGTTTATTTATGATTTTGAAAAAGGAAGCAGATTCCCGATGCACCACCACCATCTCATCATCACCGCACGCACTACGGGGTGAGTCGATATTAAAGTTTGCGGCAAAACCGCTGCTTCCAGCGAAGCACGTACCACAAACTGGGGCAAGCGATTTCCACGGTTTTGTCGTAACAGAAAGCTGTAACGCGCCGCAGATCAGTGTGTTATTAGCACGCCATAATCGCGGCTTATTTCAGCACGGATTTTCGATTCAAAAATGGTTTATAATCTTTGGCGAAATGAAGTAGCGCCTTCGGAAGCTTTGATTCACTGTTAATCACTATCATAGATGATACGAAAGCTGGTCATGTCAGAAAAATTGCAGCGTGAGGTGATGGGGTGGTGTTTTTAAATTTTAAAAACATCCTTAAACTAAATTGTTTTAGCTTTTCCCTTCTCCATACCGAACAGATAATAGCAATCATACACGAGAAAATTATGCAAAATCCTTTTGCATATGTGTGTCCGTGTGTACCAAAATCGTCCGGGCAACGATTTAGTGCAGCATAATTACGAACCGGTCATTACTTTTAAAGCGCAATTTGTGTCGGCATTTTGCGCGAAATTATCGTAAATGGTGGTTTAACTTTTTGCCCGAGCAAGACCTCCAACAAATACGCAAATAGAAGGGTCTAATTTTTTTTTCAAACGGCAAAGGAAGGAATGTTGTTCGACACAAGACGAAGCAATTCGACCAATGACCTTAAAGTGTAAAAAAAAGAGAGCAACTTCTACATTTGACAAATTGGCTTCATTTGTTTATCACGTAATTTTTTGTGATGTTGAAAATATTGATTTATAATGACCCACAACGTAAATGAAACAAACAAATTCTTCAAAAGCAATACCCCACAACAAATTATCGCTGATTGTGGATAAAAGAGGCCACCAAAAAGCTACTAAATTAAACTCGTGATTGAAAAAAAACATCTACATAATAACACTCGTACAATCATCTGCCAAGCACAAGGAGATTTCTAGGATTGCCATATCAAGCAGGGTCTGCTGATGATGAGATGATGATAATATGATTCCACAAGCGATGCTATGCGCGCTCCAAAACACCTACACAGACGGACTTCAACACGTAAAGAGCAAATCTTCACAGCTTAAAACGGTTCCCACCACCTCTTCCTGGCTCTG